>BLSH010499343.1:239021-249516 GCA_018402905.1 Glandirana rugosa
ACGTTGGGACCCTAAGTCAGTCTCGTCTCCGGGATAAGTGTTCGTCTGTGGAGGATGTTAAGGTGTGGGATCATCGGGTTAAGGGACGAATGAGGTAGGATAAGAAATTTATGAACGTTTAATCTGTAAAAAATCGTTGTTCGGTTCCAGCTGGACCAAATTTCTGACATGGGGCAAAATTCGAGAGACATACTCTTGACTCGGGGTTTTTGTGGAGTATAGACTGTAAATGAGGGACAATAAACGTCCGAAGTTAGGATTTCTCTTGCGTCGGTCGTTTTAGACCCTTCAACTTGAACTTGATCTTGATAGTTTAACCGTTTTCTATATGTGTCTAATCTCAACTCGCTTGTGGACCTTCAAGCCCAAGACGACCAGGCAGGCTTGAAGCCCTGTTTCAGGCCCAGGCCCAGGCCTGCCTTGGGCTTGCTAGCGTGCCTGTTGCTTGGGGTAATGTCCGTGCGATCGTTCGGGTTCCGTCCGGACCCGGACCCGGACTTTGTCCCGAAGTTCGGACGGACCAGCAGAACCCGAACTTCCAGGTGTTCGCTCAACTCTAATCTGTGTATATCTTTTGCCAATTTGATAGTTCTAGTTCAAGTTCAACTTCCCAGATTTTGCTGGCTGCGTTCTCTTTAGGATTGAAGCCTGCAAATAACAGGGAGTAAATGTCAGATATGAGGTGTTTTTGGGGCTCAGTTCTCATACAGAGAGCTTAAAACGGGGTACAGTCTTTAAACCAGGTCGACCTTGGCTTGTTGCTAAAAAATGTCTAATTTGCAAGTATTTAAAGAATAGGATGGAGTAAGCAGGGAATTGGGCTACTAGGGTGTGGAATTGTAGGAGGTGTCTGCTTGTGAATAGGGCCTCTGCTCTGACTGAATCCCAGGGTTGCAATTTTGCTGTGTCAAGTCTTATTAGTCCTGGTACAAAGTCTGGGTTGTCGTTGATTGGAGTCAGGGGTCCTGGGGAAGAGGCTATCTTCAGGTTTTTAAGATGCTGGTCTAAAGCTGTTTAGTTTTGGTCCAATGAGTGTTTCTTGAACATTTCGGGGGTGTGGATACCTACTGATCCATGGTAGGTTGTGTAATGGCAGTGGGGAGAAAGATTTTTCTAAGGATATCCAGTCCTTGGTGGAAGCATGTACATGCCAGTCTGTCGCTCTCGTAGGCATGCACAATAATACCGGTGAATGTCCGGTAGACCGATTTCCCCTTTCAGTTTCAGGGCCGTCATGTGATCCCAGCTTATTCGTGGAGTTCTGGAGGTCCATAGAAAATTCCTACACATACGTCTGTCATACGTCTGTCAGTAACAAAGAATGTCGTGGGCAGTTGGATTGGAATTGTTTGTAAGAGATATAAAAATCCACTGCCCTCCCGAAACAAGAGAATGAGTCCATTTTTGAAGGTCTTACTTTATGATCTGCAGCATGTGTAGGAAATTGTTGGCGTACAGGTCAGTCAATTTTGTAGGGAGATTAATGCCTAAGTACATGATATTTTTAGGTTCCCAACTGAAAGGGAAGTTGGCCTGGCATTGTGCTACCGCGGTCGGAGATGTTCAGAGCTTTCGACTTCGAGAAATTAATTTGTAGGTTAGACATCTCTTTAAACAACATCTGTTAATAAATTTGGTATCGTGGTGTTAAGCATCTGTGAGGAACAGTAAGATGTCATCGGCATATGCCGCTAGTTTGTAAGATTTTTTGTCAGTTCCAATACCTTTTATGTCTGGATTTGCTCTGAGTCTCTGAAGGAAGGTTTCTAAGGAAAGAATAAAATATGAGAGGGGATAGTGGGCAGCCCTGACAAGTCCCATTTGTGATGGAGAAGGCGTCCGTCAGGTGGCAGTTGACTTTTATTCTTGCTGATGGGGATGAGTATAGCGTGAGAATAAACTGGAGTATGCGATCTCAAAATCCCATCGCTGTCAGCGCTGCCGTCATATAATCCCAAGCCACTCTGTCAAATGCCTTCTCCGCATCAAGAGAAAGGAAGAAGCCAGGTTTTGAGGAAAAGGAAAGCCAATGATAGATATTTATAGCTTTCATGGTGTTATCCCTGGCTTCCCTGCCTGGGATGAAGCTCACTTGGTCCAAAGAAACCAGGGCTGGTATAAGTGGGAGTATTCTATTCGGCAAAAATTTAGCGTAAATCTTCAGATCAACGTTTAGAAGGGATATTGGTCTATAATTTGAGACCATGGCCGGGTCCTTGTCGGGTTTCGGGATCATTGCTATGTGCGCTTCAAGACGCTCTCTTTTGGGGAAGATGAAGTGGATAGTGATTTAAAGGCTTTCACAAAGCATTGTAGGAGAGTGTCAGTAAAGGTCTTATAGTATCCTACCGTTAAGCCATCGGGGCATGGGCTCTTGCCTGTTTTTAATTGTTTTAAGGTTTGTGCGGCTTCTTCCAGTGAGATTGGGCGGTTTAGCTCCCCGGCTTCTGATTCTGAAATGGACTTCTGGCTGTATTGGGTGAGGAAATTTTTTATAGTTTCTTCCCTCTCTTCTCTATCTTGGGGCAAGTAGTGGGGCGGAATATTGTAGTGTTTAGTGTAAAATGTGAGAAATTGGTTCCCGCAGGGTCTGTAATAGAGTGAATACCATGAGTTTCCATGGTTGGTTGATTTCTTCTTTTTTTTAAAAAAAAAAGTTAGATGGTGTTACCCGGGGTATGCAGGGCGAAGGGGATGGGGTCTGTGTGCCCAACTGGGATTCTGAACAGTTCAATGGAGATGGAATTTCCTTTCTCCTATGTATGTAACCGAAGGTAGAAGAGATCCTGCTCCCCAAACTGTAGATGTTGTGAATCGGTGGATTACAGTGGTTAGGAAAAGCGCGTGCAGCATAGGCTGCACTGCGCTACTCCGTGGCACTGTGTGAGGGTTGACCAGGGCTTCTATGGGAGGATGTATCTCAAATATCTGTTGTTATCTACGTCTATCTGCCACTATCAGACTTTTAGACTGTTAGTAGTGTGGAGGGGAGGTACCTCGCAGAGGGGAGTGTTGAGGATCTGGTCAAGCTGCACAGGCGATTTCATTACTTCCTTTTGATGGTATATCAAGGAACTCTTGGGGCTATGTTGCCCTAAATCCGCACACCTTGCAGGGACTGTGTTAATCCTTCTGTATGCTTTAAACTATAAACTCGCCTGTCTCATGTAATAGGGAAAGTAGCACGAAACACTCTAAGCATTAATCCCTCTAATAAACATATTTATTTGCACGTACAGCCATCAGTGTATATTCATGAACATTAACAGTAACAGCTAACCATTATCAATTAAGGATTAATCCATTGAGCATCGAATGATCAACGATTCATGTGGTACTAGTCCCGACCATCTTAGTGTGTTGCATTTTTGTAAGTTGTCTGGATTTGTACAGTTTATCTTTTATCTCGTCATTTTCTCATTGTAACTCTTTGTACATGGGACTGCCTTCTACTCCCTCCCTCCTGGGGGAGGGGATAGTCTCAATTTCTGTGGAGTGTAATTGCCCCTAGGCTTGTTTCTATAAACTAGTCCCCTGGGTGAGGAGTATTGGGCCCACTCCCGTAGAGCAAAATTGAGAGTGACCGTGAGTGAGCTATGCCATTACTATTATACCTAGCGACGCCATGACCCTTATAATATAGCTGAGAGGTGTTTTACCCTGAGGGTGTTTCTGTCTAGCGAGTTATTGTGGGGCTGCGCCAATCTAGGATTCAGATATGCATTATTCTTGTAGCCTTGGCTAAGGGACTCTGCGGGATACTGCCGTGTTATTGACCATCGGCTTCGCACTAGATGGTCCGGAGCACCTATGGAGTGAAGAGGTGGGGTGGGAACTTCCCTCCTATTGCGTCAGGGGTAGTGAAGGGAGGAGACAAATTTTAATGTGGACTTCAGTGGGAGGTGGCCTCAACAAGGACAGTCAGAGGGCATCTCTTCAATCTGAGCCTGGGGTAGGAATCTATTGCCAGTATACTTAATTAATGGTAGCCCCAGAGTGCTGCATGTAAGTCCCAGGAAGGATGGCAGGCACCTTGCACGAGGGGGCTCTGTGTGTCCTCCTGGGCAAAGCCTACAAGTACATTGCTGAAGCCCTCCTCTCCGCTAAAGTCCGACCCCCATTTCTCTCCATAAGCATACAATCTAACTCTGAGTACACACATATTACCCATACACCCGTTTAAAATCATCTGTCAATGAGTAATCTGGTATTTTATTGTCAGTGGTTTAGACATTAATGACTGTATGTTCAGTTATTTTGAGGGGACAGCAAATGTACACTGTTATACAAACTGTGCACTCACTACTTTACATTGTAGCAAAGGGTAATTTCGTCAGTGTTGTCACATTAAAAGATATAAGAAAATATTTACAAAAATGTGAGGGGTGTACTCACTTTTGTGAGATACTGTAGATATATATATATATATATATATATATATTGTAAGATTGGGGTTGATCAGACTCAAGTAGTAGGTGCGTTTTCAATGAGTGCGCCAGTCCAAAATGATATTTTTAATGGCATGGTAGCAAACTTTTATTTAAAAGAACGGAAAGGTTCACAAATACATTAGTAACCCATGCAGAGGGTTCCATCGTTACTGTCACTTGCACAATCAGAATATATCAGCCTCCTGGCTTGCTCTCTTGCCACACGGCTGCTTCAGACCTCCAGCCTAGGCCTTAGGTCTGCTTCTCAGACCAAAAGAGTTCCTTAGAGTCAAGCTCTCTGCTAGCTTACTCACGGTCAGCTCCTTGCTGCTTTGTCACAGACTTTTCACAGACCAAATCTGCCTCCTGCAGACATGCACACTCTGGCTGCCCCATGCAGCCTCTCTAACTTTTTGGAGAGGTGGGGAGTCCACCTGACTCCTTTGCACAGACTTCCTGTCTGTTGGGTGAGGCTCTGAGCCAGGGTCAGGTCCCGCTAAATAGCCCAGCACTCAGCTGTGCAATCAGTGTGCCTGTCTATCTAAAATCTGGCGTAAGCCAGCAATCTTCCAGGTAGGACAGGGTCTACATATAAAATAAGAAGATATCTGCGCTACCCACAATAATGTATAAAGATAATGAATGATGCACAGCAGCCTACTATAAGGGATGTAGATAGTGGTCCCTGTCATAAATAAAATATATAAAAATAGCGGCGCTTCAATACATGAAAAACCATTTGATTCTGCAGCAAGTATTGATCAATCTTCAGTAATAATTTGATTCAATAATATAGCTAGCTTGATATAGTCCAATAATAGTTCATAGAAATGTTCCAAAGGCTTAGATAGCAGAAACTTCACTTCCAATAGCAAAGGCACCCAGTGATGAAGATGTAGAAACACCAAAACGTTACACTCAGTGTCCACCACCAGTAATGCGGGGCCGCTTACCAGAAAACATGTGGCTTCCAAACTAATGGAAAGGCCAAGAGAAGCTTGCAGGGACGTATTACTCCCTTATGGAACCGGCTGTAACAAAAGGCACTCTTCTATACGTCAAGGGAAGTGACACCAACGCTCATCTGTGCTGAGATCCCAGTAGCACCTGGTAGTTCATTACATGTACAAGCTACTGGGATCTCAGCACAGATGAGCGTTGGTGTCACTTCCCTTGACGTATAGAAGAGTGCCTTTTGTTACAGCCGGTTCCATAAGGGAGTAATACGTCCCTGCAAGCTTCTCTTGGCCTTTCCATTAGTTTGGAAGCCACATGTTTTCTGGTAAGCGGCCCCGCATTACTGGTGGTGGACACTGAGGGTCTACATATCCTCCCCCTTTGTTTCAAACTGGAGGGAGGAACACATAAACCCGTCACCATGGATGGGACACCTCTGTGCCAGCCATTGGCTGCATAAGCCCATTTCTTTTTCCGGATATGTTTCCACCAGCACTTCCCCTTGGCACCTCTGTGCCAACTATCAGAAGCAGGAGTCCTAACCTGCCTAACCTTCTTTCTAAAGGGGCACTCCACCCACATATTTTTCCGAGTGTGCCCCTACAAGCACTTTTTCCTGAACCGTGGGCTCCCACTAATCTCTCAACTATCCCTTCTACCTTCTGTACTCGGGATCCTCCCTTTCTTTTCATCTTCCCCAGACCTACTCTCCTGGGGCTGTTGGGGGCCCACTTCCATAACACCTGTCAGGGACTGACCTCTCTCACTACCTGACTCAACACTAACCAACATCATTTGTTTCTCAGGTTCAAGAAACCCTTGTGTGGTTACCCTTGGCAACCAAACCATCTGAGCTTAACGCCACATCTTTCTGTTAAACCTCAGTAGCAACTTTCCACAATGGATTACTCAGCTCAATATTGTCAGTGTCATCAGAAGCTCTTGTCCCCTGGTTTGTTATGACAGTGTCTGTGGAGGAACCACCTACAGGCAAGCAGTTATTCCCCATGGGACCTTCCCATAGTTTCACATCACCCCCTGTTGTCAAACACTCCAATAGCAACTGTCCTACCAATGAACATTTTTCGCCACATTTTTGCACACCAATCTCTATGTCCATTGGTACCTCAACCAATACCTCTGAGCTGTGCTCTAGAATGCCTCTCATATATCACTTATCACTTCAGTAGGAAGAAACCCAGCACACTGTGAGACAAAATTCAACATGGATTTACACACTTCCCTGTTACAGTTACCCACACTGTTATTTCCTTTCAGATGGTCTCTGGGTACCTCAAACTGCACCTCTTTGCGAGTGATGGACAGAATTCCCACTGCTACCATGCCTGTTTCGGGACCTTCCTTCACATGAGGTCTAGACCAGTGGTTCTCAACTCCGGTCCTCGGGACCCACCAACAGGCCAGATTTTAAGTATTACCTTGAGGAAATGCAGACTAGAATGCTGCAATCACTGAGCAGCAAATTACATCACCTGTGATGTATTTCAGTTATCCTGCAAACCTGGCCTGTTAGTGGGTCCCGAGGACCGGAGTTGAGAACCACTGGTCTAGACAGTACACGTGCCATGTATCAACCACTGCTCAGCAGCACCTTGGACCGCACCAGCAGGAATGTACCTCATCACACCAACATACGGAGAGACTTCCACCATGTCTGTCATTTCTGATTCCTATAGCAGTTCCTCTGAGCGACTTCCACGCACAACTGCCACTGGAAGCCCTCTCACAGAGAACTGTGAGGCCACTTTCCACAAAAGTAACCAACAATGCAGTAACCAATACCAATTGTTAACAACATTGCTTAACATCGCCTGTATCACCTGTCTCCACTGATTGGTACTACGCAGTACCAGGCCACCCATCTGTGGTGGATACGCGCAGGTGTACAGTGAAAAGGTTTTCACAAATTACAACAACATCTCAGTTATTTCTAATCTAAACATAGAACTTTTGGGACGCTTACCTTACTAGTGAGGTAACTGACACAACTTGCGGCTCCTCTTGAGCACTGCCAAATGCATGTGTCAAACTCATCCTCTCATTTTCAGCAACACTGAGCCTTTCTAAGTCCTTATCCATTGCACTGTCATTCTGACACTCAACCTTACTCATCTGTTTTGCTGTGGACGAAATCTCTGCCGTGTACGCACCCTTATCTGATCCTTCTGACTGGACGGGGTCAACAGTCTCTCCATTGGACACAGCAGCAATAGTGCGCACCTCACTATTACACAGCATAGCCTGGTAGGGCATAGTTACTTCATTAACCACTTAAAAGCCAGAAGGATTTCCCACCTTAGGACAAGAGCACTTTTTGTGATTCAGCACTGCGTCGCTTTAACTGACAATTGCGCGGCCGTGCGACCCAAACAAAATTGACATCCTTTTTTTCCCACAAATAGATGTGGTATTTGATCACCTCTGCGTCATTTCTGATCATCGCTATAAACAAAAAAAGAGCGACAATTTAAAAAAAAAACTATATTTCTTACTTTTTGCTAAAATACAAATCCAAAAAAATATATAAAAAACAAATGTATTCATCAGTTTTGCCCAATTTATGTTCTTCCTATATTTGTGGTAAAAAAAAAAATCGCAATCAGCGTTTATTGATTGGTTTGCGCAAATGTTGCCACGTTTACAAACCACGAGCAATCATTTCTGGTGTTTTCACAATTTTTTTTTACTAGTAATGGCGGCAATATGTGATTTTTATAGAGACTGTGATATTGGGGCAGACACGTCGGGCATTTTTGACACTTTTTTGGGACCAATGACATTTATACAGCGATCAGAAATGTAAATATCCACTGATTACTGTTTAAATGTCATTGACAGTGAAGGGGTTAACCTGCAGGGGGAGATCAAGGGGTTAACTGTATTCCCCAGGCGTGTTATAACTGTGAGGGGGCTGGGCTGGCAGGGGCACCAGAGATCTAACTGTTCTCAGTGACAGGGATCAGTGGATTTCTCACATGCCGCCTGTTAGAACAGGAAACCGCTGTGTTTCCCCGTTCTGGCTCTGTCACAAGGCATTGCGAGTCGCCGGCGGACATCGAGTCTGCCTGACCCGTGGCTCCGCTCAGGGAGCGTGTGGAGGACACGAGCTCGTGCCGCCGCCCGCTCGTCCCCTAGCCGCCGTGCACTAAAGTGATGACTATAAGCGGAGATTCGCTTATAGTCGTACCGCGGTCGGGAAGTGGTTAAATATTGCGAGTACTTCCCTGTGTCACCCCTCCCAGTCTATTCTGTCTGTGCTCCAGTCACTGTCAACCACATCAGATTGTGATAATTCATGCTCCATCATTTGAGCTGTTTTCCCATTTTGTTCCACCTGAGCAGTATCAGAGCTGTCCTGGACCACCGCTGGCTCCAACACAGGGAGTCCTGAGTTGACATGGGAGTCATCAAACTATCAACATTGTCAGTAATACACTTTTCAACATCATCATTACCCACATTCCTGCCTGGTATAGGCTGCATTAGTATATATATATATATTATTCATTTTTACCACTTCTCTTCTTGCTACACAGTACTCTGCCTGAAGACAAGTCCTTATCAATTCTCAGCCTTGCTGCAGGTTCAACATTAACTTGTGCTTCCCCACAGCAAAGCAGCGAATCTCTCTTGATAGGGTGTCTCCTCACCAGCTTTGCCACTACTTCACTGGCATTAAACACAAACTCAATCTCTTTCACACGTGAAACAGCAACAGTCTTACCATTGGCAGGTGTTGAAACCTTCAATTGAGGGCATAGTACCTTCTTGGCTGTGGACTCACAGGCTAATGCCCCCACATGGACACGGGGCAACATTGCAGCCTTCTTGGACTCTCCAACATCCCATGCAGTCCAAACAGGTTTCCTGTTGCCAGGGGTAACAGCAGACCCACACACATGGTCAGACCCCTTGCAGGATGCTGGATACTGTGCCCTCTCCTTTGGGCTGACCACTTCATACAAGTAGCCATAATGTGAAACCACTGGTTTCTTGCGCTGTCACCCCCTGCAGGTTGAACCAAATGTTCTCCAAGGTTGCCAGGGGTAACAGCAGACACTTTTGCACAAACATCTTCACTCAAGATTTGAGCCACATCTCTGCTGTAGAACCTCCTTTCTGCAAACAGACTTTCTCCAGTTGCTGTGGGAGACCACATTCTCCCCACTGAATTTTTCCAGCGCTCTCTAGCTTGGCTTGCTTCTAGGTAATTCTCTTATTCATCTTGGTTATGACCCATCCAGTGGTACACCCCTTGGTCGGAAAAGGCTGCACCAGTTCAACCCTGCGACCTCTGGGCCACCCTCTGTAGGAAGCAATAATCGCAAACTCAGCTAAAAAGCCCTCCACATGTTCAGAAGGCAACATAGGCCGTATAAAGTCAGCAACATGGATTTCTCCTTTGTTGCCACTGGCAACCACACCCATCTGCTCACTCCTTGCACTGTGTGATTGCTTGCTTTCATTGTTTCCTTGCTCCATAGCAGCCAAATGCATCTTGCACCAGTCTGGGGCTTGTTCTGTCGGTAACAACCCCTCAAGCCACAGGATACTGTCTCTCATCTCAGCAAACATTGCTTCCTTTTTGCATTTTGACCGCCCCATCTCTGCAGTCAGGCACACAACACTTTTTAACACAGGAAAATTTGGCGTACTGTCTCTTTAAGACTTGCAAGCAGCACACTTTCACATGCAAACTCCACTGGGTTTGCATTAGAATACATCAAGCCTCCTGGCTTGCTCTCTTGCTACACAGCTGTTTTAGGCCTCCAGCCTAGGCCTTAGGTCTGCTTTTTAGACTAAAAGAGTTCCTTAGAGTCAAGCTCTCTGCTAGCTTACTCACGGTCAGCTCCTTGCTGCTTTGTCACAGACTAAATCTGCCCCATGCAATCTCTCTAACTCCTGGAGTGGTGGGGAGTCCACCTGACTCCCTTGCACAGAATTCCTGTCTGTTGGGTGGGGCCCTGAGCCATAGTCAGGTCACAACTAAATAGTCCAGTTGTACAATCAGCGTGCCTGTCTCTCCAAAATTTGCCGTAAACCAGCAATCTTCCAGGTAGGACAGGGTTCCACTGCCATAATATATA
>BLSH010499343.1:296412-314501 GCA_018402905.1 Glandirana rugosa
TCTAGTTTGAGACGTATTTTGTTACTAGCGATGTTAGCACGAGTTGTTAGTCTAACAACCTCCTTAAACTCTAAAGTTTATGACGACGAATCTCAACGTCTAACGCCTAATTTGAGACGGATTGTGTTGCTAGCAATGCTAGCATGTGTTGCTAGTCTAACAACCTCATTAAAATCTATAGTGTATGACGACGAAACTCACTGTGTAACGTCTAGTTTGGGACGGATTGTGTTGCTAGCAATGCAAGCATGTGTTGCTAGTCTAACACGATCGTTGTGTTAGGCAGAGTTTAATCCGCAATCTGCAACTCTAAGCAGCAGTATTTGAAATCTCAAATTCCTCCAACAATCTGATTGTTGAGCACGATTGTAGCGATCATTGTTTTATGCAGAGTTTGATCTGCAATCTGCAACTCAAAGCAGCGGTCTTTGAAATCTCAAATTAGTCCAACAATCTGATCGTTGTGCACTATCGTAGCGATCGTTGTTTTATGCAGAGTTTGATCTGCAACTCAAAGCAGCGGTATGTGAAATCTCAAATTTCTGCTATCTGTCCTCAGAGCAACAGCACAGCAGTAGTAATCGATCTCAGGATGCAGGATCAGATGTTGTTAAAATGTCTCTAATCTCTCCCTGACGCCGTCATCTCCCTCTCCCTACAGCTAACCCAAGAGCATGTGACTGCAGCATCAAGTGACTCCAGCTTATATAGAGGCTGGGTCACATGATGCACTGGCCAATCACAGCCATGCCATTAGTAGGCATGGCTGTGATGGCTTCTAAGGGCAAACCAGTGAAACACTTGTTGATTGGCTGCCCTGCAGCTTCTCAACACGAGGAGCAAAATACTAGAACCCCAGACCCGAACCCAAACGTTTTTTGAAATGTCCGTGTTCGGGTCCGGGTCCCGGACACCCGAAAGTTCGGTACGTACCCGAACGTTACAGTCCGGTTTCGCTCAACACTATTCCTTTGGAAAGTTGCAGAACGTAGCTTTGTGAACCACTAAACACCATCAATGGTTATGCACAGAGATGGACATCATGCTGTTGGCGTTGTCAACCCGGAACACCTGACTGGTCGTCACGTCATGGACTACATCCCACCAACCGAGAAAGGATGTGCATGGTTTTTTGCTTGAAGCAAGATGACAATGGAAAGAAAATCCGAAATGAAACCAGGTTCCATTGTCCTGATTGTGACATCAGACTTTGTGCAGTTCCTTGTTTCAAAATTTATCATACTCGGGATGTTTCCTAAACCAATATGCAGTGTCTAGTTTTACAGTGACTAGTAATATTGCACCCTTGTCTGGACAAATATCAGTGTTTTTGGTTTGATTACATTGTTGAATTAAATCTATTATTATTATAGTATTTGTTTTTGTAATTATTTATAATTTATTATATCATAATTTATCATTTTGTGTTTCAAACTTTATCATACCCAGGATGTCTATTAGACTCTTGTAAACATGTAAATTGACATATTGTTATAATCCCAGCACTGCTCTTTAAGCCACCTGAGAAGACCCTCTCCCCACTGAATGCTAAATGTATTTATTTTTTTTTGTTGGTACATGTCCACCATGCCACTGTCCAACTCCCCATACCCCTTTGGCAATCCCTTGCCTAACAGATTAAAAAATGACATTAGCTTTAACTTCATTCATGTTCACTGAATCCATATCAAACCAAACCCAAGTGCGTTCAGCTAATCCCTATTGTTGTATTATACTCAATGAGTATCCCTGATGTTCTTGACTTTATTTCATTTTCCTCCAAGCATAATGTAATTATTTTTATTTTTTTTAAGGAAGCTAGGCCTTCATGTAAGACCTACAAATTCCAACAAACTGATTAGTATGACTTGCATATTATGTAGTTTACATTTTAAGAACTTAAAAACTAAATAGGAAATAGCATCCCTGTCACTTCACTCACAGAAAGGTGCCAAATTTAATTATGCTGCAGCTAATGTTTTGTTTCCCATGGAGTCTTATCTGATGCCAGACAAATACAGATTAATTACACAAAAGACCTTCTGGAGTGTGAAAATATGTTGCTGTGTCATAAAAGAACTCGATTAATATTCTTTATCTCTATATCAACAACAAATCATGTCCAAAATGAGATAAAATGTTGAGTAAATGCCATTTTGTGTGTTATTTAGCTGTGTAAAAATGTCAAGCATATCATCTCCTTTGCAAACATTTAGCCAATACCAACAACACATTACTCAGCACTTCAAAAATAAAAGGGACAAATTATTTCAGGTGAGACTGAATGATCTCCATCTAAATGTTATACTCTGAGGCAATGTAATATGATGGGCACTGCACAAATCTTCATTAAAAAAAGAACTGTATGTACTGAAGATAATTTGAAGGACGAGGAGGAACCAGTAGGCAACACTGCATAGGACAGAAATATGAACATCTACATATGTCAGAAGACATACTTAAGGTTCCATGAAGACTCAACTTTACCTAAATTGCAAATTTATTAGTATATACATGCAAATTAGCCAATTACACATACTGAGTGTGTATTATAATACCCACGAAGACACACACACACACACACTCGCTCCCAATGGCCTGTGTAATGTTATGTATAGGTTCATATTCTTATCTGTGTTTGAGAAAAAAAGAATATGCTCAGACATAAAGGAAAAAAAATAAATTTATTAACAGTATTGCTTGTGGAAAGAAAACCAGTTAGTATAAAAAAAATCTTGGCTGTGATTGGGAATTCTATACAATGATGAGTACACTTGGTATTGATGCTCTTTAGAAATGTACTGCACCATTCAGTAATCCTGGCATTAGGTTGAAGATGATTTGTGCATTGACAATTGTATGCCATTCAGGAAGATGTACTACGCTTTCTTAACCAATCACAACTGAAAAAGCTTCTTGATTCAATACTATATCCAAACTAGCATGCTATAAATACACAAAACGATGTGAATAAATCAAAGCAGCAACACTAATATTGAAAAATTACAATTTCTGCACATAAGCTTTGCTATGTCTGTCAAGTATCAGTTATTGGAAAGTGCATGCAAATATCAAACAAATAGACTTTGAAAATCCAAAGTGCCAAATGCACTTCTTGCAAATTGTCACTGTAAAGTAAACTTTCACCATGATAAGCAACCAAAGTGAATCACTCTAAACAAAAAATGTGCTTTAATCCACCACCACCATAACAAAGGCGCACTCACCAATTATGTTGGACCTCAAATTATAAAGGTCATGTTGTATCTAATGCAGTGCAAATGCAGGGTAAATCTGCTGTATACACATATACCACACACCCTTCACAAACTTTCATCAATAGCAGAGATACATGCAATACAAATCAATCAAAGTCAATCTAATAGTGCATTACCACTTGTATTATATTAAAAAATAAAAGTATGGTAGGTCCAACACCTAAAACATTTAGACCCTTCAAATAGAATTTGGTATATCTAATCATATCTAAAAGTCATGCACTTTCTTTGCTCCAACCCAAACACCTCCATTTCTCTGCCATGGCGAGTAGCCCAATATTATAATATGTGTAATACTAAGATTAAGGGTATTTCCCTATTTTAGGATTTGCTCAACAGCAAAAATGTGTTTGTTAAATCCTTACCTGGGAACATGGGGACAGGACGTTAAGGCTTACTACACCTCTGTACAATGGCAGACGGCCCTTAGTGTCACATATGCGGCAACAAAAAGAGTTAACCTGTAAGAGTTAAAGTGGTTGTCAACCCAAGACAACCACTTTAACCTACAGATAAGTCTATAATAAGGCTTACCTGTAGGTGCCCTGCATATCTCCTAAATCTGCATGGTTTAGAAGATATGCAGTGTACTAGCATTGCCGACATCATTCGGCACATGTGCAGTGAAGAAACGGCCTCCGTGCTGTTCCTTCACAGAGATCGTGCCGTAACTGGTGGTGCGGGAGTGACATCACGCGACTCTGGCCAGTCACAGAGCCGGAGTCGTGGCCCCGGAACGAAGAGGGGCTGAAGATGGACACTGCCTGCACAGGCAACATCACTGGACATCACAGGCTTCATTTGGAGGTAAGTGACACATAATGGGCTACTGTGTGAGGCATAGTAGCCCATTATGCATCTACTTTGCAGGGGAGTATAGAGGAAGTAATACTTTATACTTTATACTTTAACTCAAAAAATATTGCCAAGATGGTAATGGAAAGAGAAGTATGGGTACTTTTCTCTAGATTCATACTTACCTAGGTGGATGCAGCATCATTCCGATGTTGCATCTGTGCCCCAGCACCTCTAACACTGAGAACCGAGCAATTGAATACCGCTGATCACTCAGTTCTCACAGCCCCATCAGCAGAGAGCTGCTGACTGTCAGAAATACAGAAATAAATAGGTTGAAAGTAAATAGATGTGAAAAAAGTATGAAATATTCATTGCAGTACATCATAATCATTTTTTGTTTAGGTTGTTAATTTACTTTATGTTTGTTAACATTGCTTGAGTGAACTTATGAGAAATGTGCTCAGCAATACTGCCATGAACAGACTGTCAGTGAGAAATTTTGCAAATAAAGTGAATGTAAACCCAAATAATAGAGTTCTCTTATTTGCCCTATTTTGGTCTGTTAAATATACAATTGAAAGTATTGTGTTTTATCTGTTTGATAAGTCCAAAAAATACCTACACTATATTACCAAACGTATTGGGAACGCTTGCCTTTACACGCACATGAACTTTAATGGCATCCCAGTCTTAGTCCATAGGGTTCAATAATGAGTTGGCCTCACCCTTTGCAGCTATAACAGCTTCAACTCTTCTGGGAAGGCTGTCCACAAAATTTAGGAGTGTGTCTATGGAAATGTTTGACCATTCTTCCAGAAGCTTATTTGTGAGGTCAGACACTGATGTTGGACGAGAAAGCCTGGCTCGCATTCTCCGCTCTAATTCATTCCAAAGGTGTTCTATTGGTTTTAGCTCAGGACTTTGTGCACCCCAAACTCACTCATCCATGTCTTTATGGACCTTGCTTTGTGCACTGGTCCAAATCATTTGTTGGAGGTGGGATTATGGTGTGGGGTTGTTTTTCAAGGGTTGTGCTTGGCTCCTTAGTTCCAGTGAAGGGAAATCTTAAGATGTCAGCATACCAAGACATTTTGGACAATTTCATGCTCCCAACTTTGTGGGAACAGTTTGGGGATGACTCCTTCCTGTTCCAACATAACTGTGCACCAGTGCACAAAGCATGGTTCATAAAGACATGGATGAGCGAATTTGGGATGGAGGAACTTTACTGACCTAAATAATCTTTCTTCATAAATTAAGGCCAAATGTATTCTGCTACATTTTTTTTGTGAAAATAACCCAAATTAGTGTATATTATTTAGTCTGTAGGAAAGTTATAGAGTCCACAACCTTTGATACATACAGTATATCTGAAAATTGATCAATCCTTATGTACTGATACCCTATCTCATTTCTTGAGGACCAAAAACCCCAAGACAATACAAATATCCCCCAAATGACCCCTTTTTGGAAAGTGGGCATATCAAGGTATTTAGTAAGAGGCATGGCAAGTTTTTTGTCACAATCTTTTGGAAAATGAAGAAACTAAAAATCACATTTTTTTTTACATACTGTCACCAGTGCAGTACAGCATTATACTGTAATATAACAGGTGTGGTGGTAATAAGGGACACTGACTGGCAACAGTATGTAAGAGCAAAAACAAAAAAAAAATGAATGATTTTTTAATTTTACATTTTTCTTTTTTTTTTTTGTCTTTTTTTACATTTTTTTTATCACACAATATGGGCAAAGCAATACAGTATTACCATAGTAACACTGCACTACTCTGGGGAAGTAATCTGGATTTTTTTTTTACACATTATGATTGTTTATACCAGTGAATTTCACTGGTATAAGCAACCATTTTTGCAGAATAAAACCTATTCATTCAGTGTGTTTTGTTGTGATTAGCTGTGATTGACCACAGCTAATCACATGGTACAGATGGGCTGTGATTGGCCCTGTCTGTAACATGTGATCACTGTGACCATTTATAGCTAGCAACAAAACAACACAATTGTACACAATGGATCGCATGAAAGGAAGCCATTCATTGTTTACAATTGTCATGTGATCTGATGTAATTGGTCACAGCGATCGCATGGTACCAGCAATGGGCTGGTACAGTGATCAGTTTTGGCTGTGTCTGGTGGGCACAGCCAGTGATAGCAAGTGAGGACGTCATATGATGTCCATCCGGATCAACCAAAATGGTTAATTGCCCTCCAATAATCTATTGACATATGCTGTTATGAACTTTCCTCGATGTCCCTGGGCAAAAGTGTAAACTTATAGGATGCATCAAGCAAACCAGAATGTTAGTTCAATATTTAATGTTTTTTAAAACACTGTGCAAGCTTTTGGACACCCAAAAGAATTATCAAAGGAAATAAAAGAACAATTTAATATACATCTAGAGTAAATGGTAAAATGAATGCAACATTAGGCAGATTTTAGCATACTTTATGAGGTACTAGGACTGTCTCCCATAATATGCTAAATTTAAATAAATTATTCACACCTTTGTATTATTATTCTATCCATCCTAGCACATTTCAAAAATATTTTAATTCAGTGCTACATGGTAGTGATTCCTTTCAGCAGATCTCTAGTGGTGACATTTATTAGCCAGCGCTCCTCATTCTGGCTGGAAAATGCAGCAGTCTTGTACAGGTTTCAAGCCAACATTCCCTTTTATCCCCTGATGCCTATTTTAATTATAATGGCCTGCACTATGATAGTCCATTATCATACATTTCAAACTGAGCTATCATGGCTTAAAACATTCCAGTGGGTTATAGTTATCAGCAAAATAGGAACCAAGCTTATATTAAAACATGATACAATGAGAACTTTGACACTGAGATAGGAAAATCATTTCACATGAAATGTGAGATTTTTTTTTTATTATTGTTATTGTAGTGCAAGAGATTAGTAAATATAGAATCACATCTACAGTCAATTTGCCTAATCTGTTCTTATGTTCTGTTTCACCAGGGTCCCATTCAATGCTCAACTATTTTTTTCCCCTCTATGGTTTTTTTTTCATGTTCTTCCTATATACCCGGTATCCACAACACATGGATTATAAAAAAACCTTTCCCAGGTCAGCATTAAGATAGTTCTGTAGCACTTGCTTTGTTAATATATTTTCTTCTAAATGAAAGAAGTTATTGAAGATTACAGCATAGAAACCAAAGCCTAGGGATCGGTTTTAGAAACCATAAACTATAGCTAGCGAATTTGAAAAATCCTCAGAGTGCAGATGTAAGGTAAATTTACCTTACATATTTTTCCCTGAATGGAAGACTCAAGCAAAAACAAGTAAGGGCAGATGCTTGTTTCCACCTCCTTGTTCACTATCATAAACAGCTTTGAAATTGTCTGCTTACATTTGTAGTCAGTGTGGAAATGATTCCTTACATTAGTGATTCGTAGGGAATCACCACTTGCATTGGTGGCCAGTGTAAGTGGTAAATTTAACCATTGCTGTTTATTCAACCCCTTCCCGACTGCGTCACGTACATTTACTGCACATTACATTTACTATGTGGCAGCATAAAGCGAATCGTCATTTATAAACGGCGCTCACGGCCGAGGCTAGGGGGCGCGCCCCCGCCGCAGTGGTCGGGTTCGCTACAGGACCGTTCAATCTACAGGCACAGACCAATGATTTTTGGTCTGTACCTTCTGATCGGTTGGTGAATGAAATGCCTCCTCTGCCTGTGTAATGTAAACACAGGCAGAGGAAGTGATGTCATCTCCCCTCGTGGAGCCCTTTTCCTTTCCAGAGAGAGGAGAGACGACATCTAAATGTGAGTGCACCAACACTACACCAACACAGCACACATAGGCACACTTTCCACACCTTGATCGCCTCTGATTGCTCCCCCCCAGTTAACCCATTCACTCCTGTCACTGTGTCACTGAGTGCATTGATAAGATCTTTCACTGATCGGTGTACTTGTGTCACTAAATAATCTTAGGGTAGGTAGTAGTAGGCCCAGGTAGGTACAGGTGCAGGTGCCCCTGTACCCCCCTAATAAAGGTTTTAACCCCTTGATTGCCCCCTGTCACCTGTGATCACTGTATAAGTGTCATGGGTGACGCTTGTTAGGTCGCTTGTTAGGTCGATTTTTTTTTCATCAGATTACCCGTCTATTATATTATATACCTTATATAGGTGTTAACCCCCTGAGCGCCCGGCGGTGAGCTGAGTTAGGTTTTAGTCTAAGTTAGGGTCAGCGTCAATCCCCGGCATGGTCAGATTAGTCAGGTACTCTGACACGCACACACATACACTAGATATGTCAGTTAGTAGTATATTATCTGAACAGATCAATATCTGTGATATGATCAGATCTATATGAGCGTCTCCACTAGATTAGTGTTCTAAAAAATGCGGCGCTAGCGGGATCAGCCCAGATACCTGCTAGCACCTGCGTTTAGCCCCTCCGCCCAGCCCAGCACACCCAGGTGCAGTATCAATAGATCACTGTCACTTACAAAATACAACACACATATCTGCAATGTTCGCAGAGGTCACGGCTGATCCCTGCGAATGCTGACAGTGATTTTGGTAGCGATTGAAACAGGCTCTGACAACCAGGTGCGCTTTTTTGCCTGTGAGCCACACTAGTGTACCGATAAATTTAGAGTCCAACATGTCAAATCCAAGGTACACTAGAGATCTACAAGTTGCTGAGCATGACAGATGAAAGCGATGGGGAAGCCTCACTGCCAGAATCAGGCTCAGTACACGAACCTGTAGACAGCAGCAGCACCCTGTCAGATAGCTCTGATGACGGAGTTGTGGTCCCTGCTAAGGTCAGGCGTACCCGATCCCATTCTGCTGTCGCTGAGGTGCAAGAACCGCAGGGCTCTCGTATGGAGCAGAGAGCCAGTACTAATGCCACTACTCCTTCTGGTGAACTGGCAAGTACCAGCGGCCTACTACATCCTGGTTGTCGACAAACCAGCACTGCAGTAACACTTAGTGATGAGTCCCATAAATGCAGTTCAAGCTGGTGTGGCTAGCACAAGTAGTGTCCCCCAGCCACGAAGGCGAAGACAAACTCAGGCCTGCAGAGCCCATAGTGCCCTTCCTGACGTGCTTTTAAACCCTGATTGGCAACCCACCACTGATGCAGCGCCTGTACTTCCCCCATTCACTGGCCAAAATTGAATTCAGGTGGATATAGTTGATTTTATGGCCATTGATTTTTATTCGCTGTTTTTCATTGAAGATCTCTATAGATCTATTGTGGACCAAAGCAATTTATATGCTGGTCAATTCATCGCCGCTAATCCCCATTTGTTACTTGCCAGAGACTGGAAACCAATTATGGTTCCAGAATTTAAGTCCTTTCTGGGCCTTTCCCTCTTCATGGGCATAGTTAAAAAATCGGAGTTGCAGTCATATTGGTCTACTGACCCAATTCACCATATGCCCGTGTTCTCTGCTACCATGGCCAGGACACGATAAGAGCACATCCTGCGGTTTATGCACTTCAACGACAATCAACTCTGTTGTCCACGGGGCGACCCTGAATATGATTGGCTCCACAAAATTCAGCCCCTCGTAAACCACTTCAACCAACAATTTGCAGTCAAGTTGTCTGTATAGACGAGTCCGTGATTACATTTTCTGGCCATCTTGCTTTAAAACAGTACCACCCCATCAACCGTGCCAGATACAGGGTCAAGATGTATAAGCTCTGTGACAGGGCCACAGGCTATACATATAGTTTTATGCTTTATGAGGGAAAAGATGGTCGCGTGGAGCCCCATGGATATCCGGACTACATAGGGAGCGCTGGAACTTGGTGTCACCCTTATCCAGAAAGGGGTACCATACAGTGGAGGGATACAAAGAATGTTTTAGTTATTTCCTCCCTTCACGCAGACACAGCTGTCCAAATTGCAACAGTGACAGGTGTTGTGGAGAAACCCCTCTGTGTCCACGAATATAACCTTAATATGGGAGGGGTGGACCTCAACGAACAGTTATTGGCGCTCTACCTAATTGCCCTTAAGGCCAGACACTGGTACAAAAAAGTGTCTGTATATTTATTCCAATTGGCTTTTCTGAACGCTCATGTGTTATACAAAGAGTCAGGCCGGACTCAATCCTTCCTTAAATTCCAGAAAGAAGCCCCTTCTGTTTACAGATGGTATTGCGCCCAATTTTCCCAATCCAACTGCAGTGAGCCAGCTGCATGAATGGCATTTTCCCGCATGCCATCCCTGGTACCCATACCAACTGAGTCCACCAGAAAAGATGCCACGTCTGCCGGCAACGCAGATACAGGAGTGACACACGTTTTTATTGTCCCTCCTGTCTTGACCAGCCTGGTCATTGCATTGGTAACTGTTTCCAGCGCTACCATACAATAGTTGAGTATTAGCATAGGGTACAGCACTACACATGAATAGGGCACAAGCTCATAGGGTATCCAAAGATGTCACCGCATTTTGAGATACCCGAACCTTTACTGTTACTGTTTTTTTTTTTTATATTATTTTATTGAAAATTTTGAAACAGTACAGGATAATATCAATGTGTTTCAAGTTAAACAAGTAGAGAACTTGGAAATACTCCTTCCTGTCATGTTTGCAATTGGCAATAGCATCTAAAGACCATACATGTGCCAATAACTAGACACACTAAGAGTAATATTACATAAAATATGCTAAGCTAAGCATTTGGAGAACTGGATGATTATCCTGTGGAAGAAAAAAGGGGGGGGAATTGCTACCCAGGTTTGATCGCAGACTAGTCCAGAGTTGTCTTTAGATTGTGGGAGTACAAGAAGGTATCGAAGGTGTAATTTGTTGTTGGTGGGGACCAAGTATAGTCCGCAAAGGCTTTCCAACGTTTGTGAAAGTGTTGCTCTGCAGATGGGAGGTTAAAGTCTGTCGTTATTCTTTCCTTGTGAAGTTGGATTATCAGCTCTTGTTTAACTTGTGATGTGGTCGGGCTAGAGGTAGAAGTCCAATGCTTTAGGATTGTTCTCCTTGCTGAATTTGTAGCAGAGTTATGTTGCGTATAAATTCAATCGTTTTGTCCCAGAAGATGGAAATGAAGGAGAACGACCAGAAACGGTCGGTCAAAGACGGTCTTGGTTGAGTACAATGAGGGCAAGACATAGAAGTCATATTATGTCTATCCCAGAGAAACGGGATGTAAGCCCGGAGGATTATTTTTAACTGCGTCTCCCTCCATTGCTCGCAGGGTATCAATTTTAGTGTCTTGTGGTATCCCTGTATGATTTTGTCCAAAAGGTTAGGATCTTGAAAGTCTTTTCCCCAGTTCTTGGCAGAAGATGAGGAGAAAGGGGGAGTAGCCTTGACAAGTAGGGGTATGTAGATGTCCGAAATAGTGTAGGAGTTGGAGTCCAGGAGAGAATTGATGAGAGAGGACTGGAATCTCTTGGAACTGTCCTTGCATAATCCGTGTATATGTTGTGCACACTGCCAATAATAAAAAATGTGGTTTTGTGGCAGGGAGAATTCTCTAGCTACAATGGAGAAAGGTTTCAATTGGCCGGTTTCTGAGTTGCAAAGTGATGCAAAGGTAGTGAGGCCTCGTTCCTGCCAAATGGTAAAGGCTTGGTGAAGGGTGCCTGGGGGGAAGTTTGGGTTCTCTTGAATCGGGAGGCGCTTGGAGATGTGCATGGGAAGATAAAGCAGTGTATGAACCTCTCTCCAGGCTATGGCTGTGTCTCGCAGCAGCGGGTTGTGTTGGAGGTCAGGGATGAGCGACTTCCAGGGAGTGTGAGGGAGGGCCCTCAAGGAGAAAGGATGGGTCATTGCATCTTCTAAAGCAAAATTGGTGTATCTGGATGCTTCTTTAGACCAGTCCAACCCAATTTGCAGCAGACATGCTAGATTATATAGCCTAATATTTGGAAAGCAGATGCCTCCCTCGCCCCTGGGGAGATGCAGTTTGGATAAAGCAATATAAGGTCTCCTTCGCTGCCATATAAATTTAGTAATCATCTTGTTTAGAGTTTGAACATCTTTATGTTTAAGCAACAGAGGAATTGTTTGCAGAGGATATAACAGGCGAGCGAAACTGACCATTTTGAATAAGTGACATCTCCCCAGTAACGACAGAGGCAGGTTCATCCAGTTCTCCAGTTCTTGGGTTATTTTGGTAAGTAAAGGAGGAAAATTTAGAGAGTAGAGGGTGGAGGAAGTGTTGCCAATTCTGATGCCCAAATAGGTAATGTGAGATTTGGCTAATGGAAATAAAGACTGTGAGGTCCAGGGTCTACTAGTGTTAGGGCCTATGGGGAGTATTTCACTTTTACTGTAGTTGATCTGCAGCCCGGTGTAAAATTTGAAGTAGTTGAAGAGTTGTTTAATAGTGGGCATGTCTTTTGCGGGGTACGCAGAGAATATGAGGACGTCGTCTGCAAAAAAGGCAGAATGTAATTCCTGGTACCCAATTTTGATTCCATGTAATGGAGCTATGGTGTTAAGATATCTGGACAGTGGTTTGATCGCTAAGTTAAACAGGAGGGGTGACAGGGGGCACCCCTGTCTGGTACCTTTGAAAAGTTTGAATTCCTCTGAGAGATGACCAGCCACCACCAACCTGGCCGTGGGAGCTAAGTTCATGAACCCGGATCAAGTGGACAAACGGGCCCGAAAATCCCATCTGTCCAAGACCCCAAAAAGCCACTGGAAACTAACATTATCGAAAGCTTTCTCCGCGTCCAGGGTGATGATGGCAAAGTCCCCCCCTCTATGTTTATCAGTATGGTTTAGGACCATAAGAACCTTGCGAATGTTCAAAGAGGCTGTCCTGCCCTTGACAAAACCAGATTGCGCCGGGGGTATCAAGGAAGGAAGGATAGAGGCCAATCTGGTAGCTATTATTTTACAAAATATCTTAACATCTAAATTTAGTAGTGAGATGGGTCGGTAAGAGTCGGGCTCTAAGGGGTCTTTTCCTTTTTTGGACAGTAGCTTTATAAGTGCTTGGTTGCCAGAGGGAAGGTAAGGGCCTCCCCTCCAGATACCATTATAGACCTCCATAAGTGTGGGTACTAGAAATGTGCACAGGGTTTTGTAAAATTCACCCGTAAACCCATCTGGTCTCGGGGCTTAATTTAGAGCTAGGTGTTTGATAGCAAATAAAATCTCGGAGTTGGAGATAGGGTCATTGAGTTGTTCAATCGAGGGGAGTTGCAGTTTATCGAGGAAACTCTGGGCAAGAGCATCATCTGTTTGGTCGGGAGCATATAAGTGTTCATAGAATCTCATCATGACTTGATTTATTGCCTGGGGAGTTTTCCTGAGATTGCCCAGTGGTCTCTCAGGGTGGTGATGTGTGTGGGGGAATACGGGCCTTTGGCCAATCTGGCCAGTAATTTGCCAGATTTGTTACCGTATTTGTAGAACTGGGCCTCTAGTTGGGACCTCTTTGACAATTCCATCAACTCCGCCCAAGAATCAAAGTCAGTCTTGGCCTCTTTCCATTCCGCCTGGTTTTGGGGGGAGTCATTGGTGGATACATTTCTCTGGGTTAGTTTAAGACAAGAGCTGGCCAATTTAAACTTGGACAGGGAGTGTTTTTTGAAGGTAGCTACGTAAGAAATTATTTTGCCTCTGATGAAGGCCTTCCCCGCATCCCAGAATAGATTAGGGTTATCTGAGTGAGGGGAGTTAGCCTCATTGTATTCCATCCAAGCCGCGTGCATGTATTTCTGGAAGTCTGCGTTATTGTGTAGGTATTGCGGGAATCACCAGATATTGATTTTTGGTTGTGACATGGATTTGTGAAAGGAGAGCGAAATAGGGGCATGATTTGAGATTCCAATCTCATGAATTTTGGCTTCTGAGACTAGTGGAACTAGGGTATCTGTACAGAAAAAGTAGTCTATCCTCATAAAGATATTATGAGGATTGGAGTAGAAGTTGAATTCTTTATCCATGGGATGGAGTAATCGCCAGGGATCGGTCATGTGTAGGGAGTCCATGGTGGAAGCTAAGAGTGTGGGTTCCAGGTCGCATGAGTTACGATGTGTTTTCAGGGGACGGGATCTGTCGTCTGGTATATGAAAGGTAGCGTTGAAGTCTGCTCCAACTATATGAGGGATATGGGGGTCTTTCGTTAAGCTGGAAGTCATATCCATGAATAAGGAGTTGTTAAGAGCGTATATGTTTGAGATCCTGAGATTCTTGTTGAATATGCGGATGTGAATTGTCAAAATACGACCTTAAATGTCAGAGTTTTCCGATAAGAGTTCGTAAGGGAGATTTTTATGTATCAATATTATGACCCCTGCTTTGCGGTCGACAGGATCAGACCCTATGACTGAGCCCATCCACAGCTTTTGTAAGCGGTGAAAATCTGGTTGTGTCAGGTGTGTCCCCTGTAGGAGAGCTATATCCATTTTTAATCTCTTGAGATGTCTCAGGATTTTCATCCGCTTAATGGGGGATCTAAGACCCTTCACATTCCAAGAGATACACCTCATATGGGTAATGCGGGAGAATCGATGTGAGCTAGATGTGGAGATGAAGACCGAGTGCCTGGAGTGTGTGCCTGGGTGAGGAGTCTAGAGTGGTCAGGACAAAGACTGGAAAGCAAGAGAACACCACTATAAGTAAGCAGGCAGGTGAATTGGGGAGTGGGTGTTGATATAGGAAAGGAAGAGAGAGGGGGGTACAAAATGCTCAGAACAATTATAACAGTTCAGTAACTAAGTGTAACAGTACTGAACTTTTTTTCCGCATGGGTTCACAGGCAGTAATTGCTCCTCACCACCAGCCGTAGGACAGAAATTTTGACAATGCTCGTATAGGATCTGAGCGGTCCCCTGTGGGAAGATAAGGTGTGGCTATTGCTGGGTAGTGAGGGGAAACCCACCTATGGTCAGGCCCGTGCAGAAGAAGGAATGTTGAAAAACAAATGTCCGCAGAGACAGCGGGTTTAAATACCATACCCTGGTGTGACTATGAAACGTGAGTCCTGAAGTCGAATGCAACAAGTCCAATAGGAGTAGTTTGGGTATGGTTTAGCCTGCCAGAGGCATTTGGAATAATGAGGACGATGGTCATAATGCTGGGAATGCGTTTGTCAGCAAGGGTTTCCTGAGTATTGAGTCCCGGAGGGTTTGATGCGTTTGGGTGAATCCTTCCTGGGACTGCGCTGGTCAAGAGGCCTAGTTATGGGGGTAGCCTTGGTGGGCAGAGTGGAATACTGGTCATTGGTTATGGAACGCAGATATTTCTCCGCTTCTTGTGGTTCCTGGAAGGTAAGTTGTTCTCCACTGGGAGACTTGAGTCACAGAGTGACTGGAAAGGCTAACGTAAATTTCATTTGGCGTTGGTGAAGGACTGAGCAGACTTGCTGGAACGCTTTCCTCTTTTTGGACACTTCAAGAGAATAATCTGCAAAAATTAGGATTTTGACCTCGTCAATAATCAAGGATCTAGACTGTCTATATCTTTGCATTATGTCGGCCTTGTAGGCATTATTCAAGTATTTAGCGATAATGGATTGCATGTCTCCGATGCGGTGAGCTCTTTCCACCGTAAAAGGTCTTGGTAAACCCAGGGCTTCTGGTACACGCTTGGCGTAAAACTCCATGAGGGCGGTCTGTTGGAGGGATTCGGGGACCCCTATGAAGCGTAGGTTACTCCTTCTTGACCTATTTTCAAGGTCATCTAACTTTTGAAGGACATACTGGTTAGTTTTCGTTTGGGCCTGTTCAGCCCCTTGAAGCTGGTAGAGTTCCTCCTCCACATTGGCAATCCTGTTCTCAGCTTCATTTAAATGGGCCTTTTGTTCACTGAGCTCCTTTCTAATAATCTGCATCCCTGCGTTCACAGCTCTCTCTACAGTGGCTGTGATTGTGGGTGCAAGAATGGCTGCGACTGCCTGGGCTATCCGGTCGTGAGACTCCGCTTCATTGTGTGATGAGGAGGGTGCATGTAGGCCGCTCACCTCCATTGCGGTCGTCTTCGGAACAATCGTTTTATGCTGACCGCTCACCTCCATAGTGGGCGTCTCCAGAACAATCATTTTGTAGGCCGCATCCCCGGCCTCGATTTGTAGTACGGCCGGCGTTACGCACGGACTGCTTTTTTCCACGAATCAATCCATTCGTCGGTACGATGGGACACTGCAGGTGTTGTCCGGGTAGTGTTGCCAAACAATGGGTGATCTGGTTTTAGAAGAAATTTTTTGTTGCGCTAAACCTTAGTGATTAAATAACACAGTGCATATACCCATATGAATAAACATATCATAAGAATGTTTACATGACATAAACATAATTATAGTGCGAAAAAAAACAAAAAACAGTGCACACTATTGTAAAAAATCTATGAAAAAATTGGTGAACAGAAATACAATATAACAAAAATATATGATATAGTCCCAAATCATGTGAAGAGGTCAACTGTGATTGAGAGTATAGGCAAAAGATTGACACATCCAAAGTCCTAATGAGATCCAAAGAGAAGATCACTCCTACTTCCACCACCATTGATCGTGCAGGCACCTCCAGTGACAGGGAAGGGATAAATATAAACCCTTACCAGAAGTAGAGACCCGCTATCGCTAGCAAGGGTCAGACCTCACAGGCAGATATAGCCCTCTGCAGGGACCAGATGGTAGCAGCTCAATCCTCCTAGGTCACCGGAATCCCACCGCATCAACAGCAAGGTAAGATAATCTGGACTGCGGACCTCGGCAAGCTCTCACGCCATATGCCATAAAAAATAGGGACTTCATAGCGTAATACTGTAACGTTTGTTTATTTAAGACATAAAATTCTAAAACAGGGTACTCACAATATTTGATACAATCTCTCGCATTTGGTCAGTAAAAAACAAAATCTGCCAGCAGAATAACAGAACGCTCATCCTCGCGGGATACAACATGTGGCGTGGTGACGTCAGTCGTTAACTCCGCCCTACATGTTTCGTGATAGGTCACGTCTTCCTGGGGCATGGGCAACGTCCTGCGTCACCACCATATATACCTCCTACTTGTGTTCCAAGCCTCGCTTTGGTTACATAGCATACACGCTCCATTTTTGTGTTCCAAACCTCGCTATGATTGCAACTACATGCTTTCAATCAACGAGCCTCATTTTTACACACGGAACACATTAACTCTTAGTAGTAATCATTGGTTCTACATTCAGCGAGTTAAGGCTATGATATTGTCACAAAGAATCCATATGGATATATATTGTGAGATATCCAACCAGAGCGAGGAAACTTTCATCAGTTCTACCATATATTTAATTCCAGGTAAAACAATATTTAGCCATATATTCAATACCTTAAAAATCAATATACAATGTATAGTAACGCGGATCCCGTATACCTTGAACATTCTTATAGAGTACTTTTTAAGGACAACCCCTTGATCTCATCCCCCATATTATATAAAAATTAAATATACCAAAGCAAATTAAATCCAGGGCCAATAACCCACTGTAGTGGTTAGGCTAGACGCTAGGTATCTGTAGCCCATAATCAACGTAACCACTATATTAAAGGGGGCTCCCATCACCCGGGGGGGAGGCCAAGAGCTAAATATTTCAAATTACCAAAAACCCATATGAAAGATAAACAATAATAATACTAATAAAAGATATATAAAAATATAAAAAATCATCATATTACTTAAATACAAAATAATTTAAAATTACAATCAGAAATACCTCCCAATACTAATATAAAAATCACAACATTATTTGGCTCAATAAACCACATCCTCTTGGACCCAACACTGAAAATTTCAATTGGTTAGCCCAAAGAGTGATTAACAGACCGATAGCCAGCCCACAATGAATCACCAGTATTAAGGACTTTTACGCACTCCAACTATTAATTGACAATAGACACAAAAAATGGGGGAGAGTCCTCATTATCATGAGGTATTACCCGAGAAATTCTACAAATTTGGGTTATTTAAGAATTATCAATAAATGCATTTACCTCAATATCAGCATTAAGACCTTTAGGTCTTAGGCACTG
>BLSH010499343.1:323123-333180 GCA_018402905.1 Glandirana rugosa
AATGTTCCTGTTGCACGGCTGGAATTAAGGGTGTGACCTCGCGCTAGCCTTCTACGCACTGATGTTCATGAGACCATCTGCTCGACGACTCCCGTAAGGGTTTATCAATGTATCAATGTATCAATCACTACAACTTTTTTCTGTGTTCAGGTAGTTCAGGTTGGATACACACACGAAAGTACAGTCATAATGTAATACATAGGGAGTTACGAAACCAGGGAATCCACACGTAGATCATCAAAAAACTTACATAGATATGAGGGCCGTCTCTGGTGACGAACACCTTCTGTTAAGGTGTAAGAGTGACGAGAATGGCATTTCTTTGGAGATGCGTAAAATTCAGTGAGAATGTGGAATTGTCTTCCACAAGCAGTGGTCTCTGCCGGGAGTATAGATACATTCAAAAAACTACTAGATGCACACCTAAGGGACCAAAGCATTGAGGGATACATAATGTAATACTGACATGAAAGCACACACATAGGTTGGACTTGATGGACTTGTGTCTTTTTTCAACATCACTAACTATGTAACTATGTAACTATTTGGGAATGCCCTCAGCAGCTCGTCTACCAGAGTACTTGTAGTCACGCATCTTCCGATCGCGCTCCAGTGTGGGAATTAAGGTCGGCACGTTGTCCTTGTAACGGGGATCCAGCAGGGCGGCCACTCAGTAATCAGCACAAGTTAAAATATGGCCAACTCGGCTGTCATTGAGCAGGCACTGCAGCATGTAGTCGCTCATGTGTGCCAGGATGTCCAGAGGCAAAGACAAGCTGTCCTCTGTGGGAGGTGTATCATCTGTGTCCTCCGTATCACCCCAGCCACGCTCCAGTGATGCCCACGAGCTGCGTTGGGTGCCACCCTGCTGTGAACACGGTTCCTCCTCCTCCTCATCATCATCATCCTCGTCCTCCTCATCCTCCAGAACTGTCCCCTGGCTTGAAAGCCACTTGTGAATGAGTGGCCTGATAACTGTGGAAATGACCCCTCTTCCTCGTCCTCCTGTGCCACATCCTCTTCCATCATCGCCCGAAGTGTTTTTTAAAGGAGACATAGAAGAGGGATAGTAACACTGAGAACAGAGTCATCGGCACTGGCCATGTTGGTGGAGTACTCGAAAAAACGCAATATGGTACACAGGTCTTGCATGGAGGCCCACTAGTTGGTGGTGAAGTGGTGCTGTTCTGCAGAGCGACTGACCCGTGCGTGCTGCAGCTGAAACTCCACTATTGCCTGCTCGCACAGTCTCTCCAGCATGTGCAAGGTGGAGTTCCACCTTGTGGGCATGTCGCATATGAGGCGGTGAGCGGAAAGGCCGAAGTTCCGCTGCAGTGCAGACAGGCGAGCAGCAGCAGGGTGAGAACGCAGAAAGCGTGCACAGACGGCCCACACTTTCTGCAGCAGCTCTGACATATCCGGGTAGTTTTTTAGAAATTTCTGCACCACCAAATTCAGCACATGCACCAGGCAAGGGATGTGCGTCAAACCGGCTAGGCTCAGAGCTGCTACGAGATTTTGCCCATTATCGCACACCACCAGGATGGGCTTGAGGCTCAATGGCAATAACCACTCATCAGTCTGTTGTTCAATGCCCATCCACAGCTGCTGCGCAGTGTGGGGTTTATCCCCCAAACATATCAGTTTTAAAATAGCCTGCTGTCATTTCCCCCTGGATGTGCTGAAGTTGGTGGTGAAGGTGTTACACTGAGCGGATGAGGAGGTGGTAGACGAGGAGGAGGAAGCGCAGTAGGAGGAGGAGGCAACAGGAGGCAAAGAAAAATGCCCTGCAATCCTCGGTGGCGGAAGGACATGCGCCAAGCGGCTAGCCGCCTCAGGCCCACCCGCCACTACATTTGCCCAGTGTGCAGTTAGCGAGATATAGCGTCCCTGCCCGTGCTTACTGGTCCATGAATCAGTGGTTATGTGGACCTTGCCAAAGATAGCATTGTGCAGTGCACACCTGATCTCGTCCCCGACTTGTTTGTGCGGGGAAGGGATGGCTCACCTGGAAAAGTAGTGATGGCTGGGAACCACGTACTTTGGGACAGCCACCGCCATCAGGTTTTTAAAACTGTCCGTCTCCACCAGACAGAATGACAGCATTTCAAAGGCCAGGAATTTTGAAATGCTGGCATTCAGGGCCAGGGATTGCGGGTGGGTAGGAGGGTACTTCCTCTTTCTCTCCAGTGTTTGGGAGATGGAGAGCTGTAAGCTTTAATGGGACCGTGTGGAATTGCTTGGGGACGGTGGCGGACATGGTGGCATTGCTGTCACATGCTCTGTTTGCTGGGTGGCAGGTGACACTGGCACTGTAGAGGTGGAGGAAGAGGCCGAGGCAGCAGCAGAAGAGGAAGCAGGAGAAGGCCGAGACCTTTCTTGGATTTTGAGGTACTTATTCCAATGCAGCAAGTGCTTTGAATTTAGATACCTGTTCATGCAGATTGTGCTCAGGTTTAGAACATTTATGTCTCGCTTCAGGCTCTCATTGCACAGTGTGCAAACCACTCGTGTCTTGTAGTAAGCACATTGTCTGAAGAACTGCCACGCCGGGGAACGTCCTTGAGCTGCCTTTGGTGTGCTAGGGCCCTGGGTGCGGTGGTAGTAGCAGGCGTACTGTCTAGGGGACGTTCGCTCCACTTTTGCAACCTGCTTCCTTTTTTGCTGTGCTGGTGCCTCTGTGCGACCACCACCTCTTCCTCCAAACTGCACACATCACTTGTATGACCCTCATTCCATGTGGGGTCTAGGATCTCATCATCCTCCTCTACATCATCTTCCACCCACCCTTCACCACTGCCCTCCTTGTCAGTCTGCACACTGTGGAAAGCTGCAGGAGTTGGCACCTGTGTTTCGTCATCATCAGAGACGTGCTGCGCAGGTGTTTCCATGTCCTCATCCTGCAACAGAAATGGTTGGGCATCGGTGCACTCAATGTCTTCAATTTCTGGGGCAGGGCTATGTGGATGGCCCACGGAAAGCACACCAAGAGAATCATCAAAAAGTATAAGATACTGTTGCATGACTTGAGGCTCAGACTGCTTGGCTGATTTACAAGGGGCTGAGGTGAAAGACAGATGGCCATGGGGTTCAGGTGCCAACTCTGAGCTTTCGTCAATGGACCGGGTGGGAGACAATGTGAAGGAACTGGAGGCATTGTCAGCCACCCAATCTACTATCGCCTGTACTTGTTCTGGCCTCACCATTCATTGAGCGCCATTCAGGCCTACCATATAACGTTGAAGGTTCTGTCGGCTACCTGAGGAAGGTGTTTCACTTATGCGTGTAGCTGGCACAGATCGACCACGTCCTCTACTTGCAACAGGAGCTTCAGCAACACCACCAACACCAGCAGCATCAGCAGCACCCTGACCACGTCCCTTATTTGACACTCTCCTCATTCTGGACACAAATGTACTATGTAGCACTATTTATTAATACTAAAAACAAAGAATAATAAATTATTATTCTTTTTTTTTTAAAAAAAAGAAAATTGCAGATGCACTTTTTATTTTTGTGCAAGAAATGCACCGCTCACACCAGCAGCAGTAACCTCTCCACCACTCACACCAGCAGCAGGAACCTCTCCCTACACCATTGTGAGATGATTTAGAACGATAATCTGTCTTTCACAGCACCTACAGGAACCTGTCCCTACTGCAGTATGAGATGATTTTAGAACAATAATCTCCCCCTCACAGCACCGACAGGAACCTTTCCCTAATGCAGTAGGAGATGGTTTTAGAACGATAAACTCTCCCTCAGAGCACGAACAGGAACCTCTCCCTAATGCAGTAGTAGATGGTTTTAGAACGATAAACTCTCCCTCAGAGCACTAACAGGAAACTCTCCCTAATGCAGTAGTAGATGGTTTTATGACGATAAACTCTCCCTCAGAGCACCAACAGGAACCTCTCCCTAATGCAGTAGAAGATGGTTTTATACCGATAAACTCTCCTTCAGAGCACCAACAAGTACCTCTCCCTAATGCAGTAGTAGATGGTTTTATAACGATAAACTCTCCTTCAGAGCACCAACAGAAACCTCTCCCTAATGCAGTAGGAGATGGTTTTAGAGCGATAAACTCTCCCTCAGAGCACCAACAGGAACCTCTCCCTAATGCAGTAGTAGATGGTTTTAGAACGATAAACTCTCCCTTAGAGCACCAACAGGAACCTCTCCCTAATGCAGTAGTAGATGGCTTTATAACGATAAACTCTCTCTCAGAGCACCAACAGGAACTTGTGCCTAATGCAGTAGTAGATGGTTTTAGAATGATAATCTCTCCCTCAGAGCACCAACAGGAACCTCTCCCTAATGCAGTAGTAGATGGTTTTAGAATGATGATCTCTCCCTCAGAGCACAAACAGGAACCTGTCCCTAATGCAGAAGTAGATGGTTTTAGAATGATAATCTCTCCCTCAGATCACCAACAGGAACCTCTCCCTAATGCAGTAGTAGATGGTTTTAGAATGATAATCTCTCCCTCAGAGCACCAACAGGAACATCTCCCTAATGCACTATAAGATGGTTCTGAACGCTAATGTCTCCCTCACAGGACCGCAATGATGGTCTCCCTAATGCAGTCTGAGATGGTTGTGCACACTAATCTTTCCCTCACAGCACCGCCATGAAGCTCTCCCTACTCCAGTCTGAGACGATCTGACACACGGCACTACGTGACTCCAGCCTCATATAGAGGCTGGATCACATGAAGCACTGGTCAATCACAGCCATGCCATTAGTAGGCATGGCTGTGATGGCTTCTAAGGGCAAACTAGTGAAAAGCTTGTTGATTGGCTGCCCAGCAGTTAGAAAAGACGCTAAAAATACCCGAATACCGAACTAGAACCTGGACTTTTTTTCAAATGTCCGGGTTCGGGGCACGGACACCCTAAAGTCCTGTACAGACCTAAACTTTACAATCCGGGTTCGCTCAACTCTATCTTTTCATCATTCCTTATGGGGTCAATATGATTTGACCTCCCTCTCTTACTATGTATATACTTAAATAATTTCTTGGGATTCTTTTTACACTCCTCTGCTATGTGTTTTTCATGTTCTATCTTAGCCGCTCTGATAGCACCCTTTCATTCCTTATTGCATACCTTTTCAAAAAATGGACTTTAACGGCATACTGGGTATAATATAAATATATAGACTTTATTTGTTACAAACAATGGCACATAATTGCCCTAAAATAGACAAAAGACATTTAAAATATCATGAAAAACATGTATATAATCTATAATATAATGTATTTTTCAACTACTACCCCAAACGGGGTGAGAAGTGCTGTGGTTCCCTGTGTATACCAACCATGTGGGTTGTTGGCAGCCAGAGGGAAGAGCCCACTATACCATGCTACAGTTTGATAGGAATATATCTTGAACACAACTCAGGATTCACCATATATCAAAAATATTGACTTATGAACAAGTCTAAAAAAAGTAACATAGAGTGTAATTAAGGTTACGCTGATATGGATCCCATCAAGGACAAATTGTGACAGGAAAATATTCCTGCTCAACTCTGCTCGACTAGTTTCGCGCTCTATACATTTAGCGCTTCATCTGGAGCTGAAGGAAGTATTGTTCTAGTAGAAGACAGAAAAATACATACATAAGACACAAATACATAATACAATCCACTATTCTGCAATGAATAAATATTACATTGTAACAAATATATTCAGTGACCGTCACTTACATCATATAGTATATGTATTGTGGAATAAAGCTTGGAGACGTTGGTGAATCAACCTGCGTGGGGTCTAAGGGACCGCTCCATGCAGGGATGATATGGCACTCCTTTTCCTCCCGATCCCCCTCCGCGATCGGCCCTACCGCTCCCGCAATGACCCACAGCCGCGTCAGGCGAGCATGGGGGCCTGTGTGTGGTACAAACATAGGATGTAATAACAATATCAGTCCCAGTATGTGTACAGAGAACAAGTACAATAAACTCATAGGTCCGCAACAGTTCTAAGTGTAACTGAAACATACCTATAGAGATGTTGTCTCGAAAGATCTTTCCAAGGAGGTCAGTCTTACTATATATAGTATAGCTGGTGTATTCAGAGGTGGGAGGATAATAATATAGCCTTAGAGGAGCCCATAGGGTATGTCATGACAGGGATATACTGCCAACATATAACCCACAAAGAAACTGATCCGTACATTAAGCTAGATCCAGGTCCTCGGGGCTGTATAAAAGAGAGTTACTGTCAATGGAATTGATCAGCTTACACCTTTAAAACATTGCGGTGTATGTATATGTTATATTGAGAGGACAGACCATCCAGAGACAGTACTTACCAAGTAAGAACAAGATGTATATGCCAGCTCCTCTCCTCAAGACATCACCTCCTTGTAGTGTTGGCCATAATGAACCCACCTTTAAATAGGCTACACAAGGTCCCAATCAATGGCGTCTCACACAAACACGCCGCGCTGAGAACGGCGTGTGACGCCATTGACCCGGCTGATCCACTGCGCATGCGCGACGTCGCCCCAGGCTCCGCCCCCCCAGGAGTCAGAGCGTCAAGGGAACGACACTCGTCACATGAGAGGGCGGGGGCAAGGCAGCCCGCACAGCACAGCAGTGAGGAGCTCCCCCTGGTGGGGGGAGAAACCTCCAGGCCGCTGTACCCAACACTCGGCACCGATCAGAAATGACCAGAGGACGGGGCGGGCACTAGCGGCGCTTTCAGCCGCATACTCACCCCATGACACTGAGGCCATGGGCCCCCCGAGGCGACACTACCAGACGCCAGGGGGAACAGAAGGAATGAGGTTGATGACTCCAGTGCCCATCAACAACGTCTCCAAAACTGACCACAAGAGGAAATAGGTATATATATAATGCAGTGAAAGCAATTTGAACATGATATATAATACTACCTTATATTGTTTAGTTTCGCTTATTCAAAATATGATTTGACCTCCCTCTCTTACTATGTATATACTTAAATAATTTCTTGGGATTCTTTTTACACTCCTCTGCTATGTGTTTTTCATGTTCTATCTTAGCCGCTCTGATAGCACCCTTTCATTCCTTATTGCATACCTTATAACAATAGAGTGCTGACAGAGACCCCTCAGCCTTGTATTTTTTGAAGGCCTTCTCCTTTGCTTTTTTATGTGCTTTTACGTCTGAGTTATGCCATCCTGGTCTTTTATTAGCGCTTTTAAATTTATTTTCCATTGGGATACACTGGCTAATACCTTTGTTTAGTATGTTCTTGAAGCACTACCATTTTTCCACCGCTTTCGTTATTCCTAGAATTTTATCCCAACTAACATCTTCCTGCAAGGAGTGTATTTAATGGAAGTTGGCTCTCTTAAAAATCAGTGTCTTTGTATTCCCCTTATGTTTCCTATTTGTGTAATTTATACTGAAACTAATTGACCTGTGATCGCTATTTCCTAGATTGCACCTTACTTCCACATATGTGATCAGGTCTGTGTTGTTAGTAACCATAAAGTCTAATAATGCTTTTTTTCTTGTTGGTGCATTTACCATCTGACCCATGAAATTGTCCTGCAGGAAATTTAGGAAATGGCGAGCCTTAGTTGAGTGCACAGTACCTTCCGCCCAGTCTATGTCTGTATAATTAAAATCCCTCATTATAATGACACTTCCCATCTTTGCCGTTATTCCAAACTGTGTAATGTTTTATTGTTACTGTGTTTTATAATGTTTTCTTTGCAGGTATGTAATTTTTTTATGTCACTGTGTTTTATTAATCATTTTTTTGCTTTTCAGGTATGCTATTCAGCTGCAGCTATGATTTATTTATGGTGACAGCAACAGTGTTTGCTCCCACCATACGTAAAGCAGCGGCTTCAGCGCTGTTGGAGGTGATTTCCTCACCACTGTTAAAAAAAGAGCATATATACCGGAGCATAGGGGCAGTGGGGGTAAATTGGGGTGGATTGCCCCTATGCTCTGGTATATATTTTTAAAATGGCGCTATGCCCATCATTAGAAGTGGGTGGATGAAAGGCTCTAATGGTAGGCATACCCACTGATTGATTCTTTTTTTCATTTAACCTACAGGCTGCATGAACAAAAAAAACATTACAACATACGCCCAACAACAACCAGCGACGTACTAGTATGTTGCTGGTCTTTGAGTGGTTTTCTCAGGCTCTCTTGTTCCACCGGGGAACGCGACAATGCAGCCGGTGGTTCTGCCAGCTGACCATAGAGCTGATCAAAGACTAGAATGACTCCAATCATTTCTATGGCCTAAGAAACCAGGGGCTACGAGCAGTTCATGACTTCAGTTTCGCCAGATATAAACAGTGCCATTGGGAAATTGGGAAAGCATCTTATCACACTGATCTTGGTGTGGTCAGATGCTTTAAGGGCTGCGGAGAGATCTAGAGTCTAATTGACCCCAAATTTAAAAATAAAATATGTGACACTTCCTATTTTTATCATAGGGGATATTTTAAGTCCCTGTGATAACAATAAAAATGATTAAAAAAAGAAAAAAACTAAAGTGATTGTGTAAAAATAAAAAAAAAAAGCAAAATGAATAATTACAAAAAAAAGCACCCCTATCCCCCCGTGCACGCGTGCAAAGGTGAATGCAAGCGCCAGTCTTGTGTCGTATGTAAACAGCAATTGCACCATGCATGTGAGGTATCACCACGAACGTCAGATCGAGAGCAGCAATTCTAGCAGTAGACCTCCTCTGTAAATATAAAGTGGTAACCTGTAAAGGCTTTTAAAAATGTATATAGTTTGTCGCCAATGCACGGGCGTGTGTAATTTTTAAAGCATGTCATGTTTGATGTCTATGTACTCGGCATGAGATCATATTTTATATCTCACCAAACATTTGGGCAATATCGTGTGTTTTTGTGCATTAAAATCCAAAAAAGTGTTTTTTTCCCCAAAAAAAACACTGCGCAAATACTGTGGAAAAATTTTTGAAACACCCACCATTTTAATCTGTAGGGCCTCTGCTTTAAAAAAATATATAATGTTTGGGGGTTCAAAGTAACTTTCTAGCAAAAAAAAGTATTTTTTCATGTAAACAAAAAGTGTCAGAAAAGACTTGGTGGTTCAAGTGGTTAGAAGAGTGGGTGATGTTGGGCATAAAAATGCCAGGGCAGTTCAAAACCCCCCAAATGACCCCAAGCTATTTGAGAGGCATTTTGAGTACATGGAATATTTTATTTTTTTGTCACAAGTGATTGAAAAATGACAAAAAAAAAATACACAAAGTTGTCACTGAAATGATATATTGGTCACACATGCCATTGGTATATGTGGAATTACACCCCAAAATACACTTTGATGCTTCTCCTGAGTACAGGGATAGCACATGTATGAGACTTTTTGGCAGTCTAGCAGTGTACAGGACCCGGAAAATCAATCACCGCCTTTAGGATTTCTAAGGGAGTAAACTTATGCTTTCACTCCACACTATCTATCACAGTTTTGGAGGCCATGAAATCCCCAGATAGCAAAAAAAAAAACAAATGACTCCATTTTGGAAAGTAGACACCCCAAGCTATTTGCTGAGAGGCATGTTGAGTCCATGGAATATTTTATAATTTGCCAAGTTTTGAGAAAATTACAACTTTTTTTTCAGGCCTTGAAATGTCAAGGTAGCACAAATCAGCCCCAAATGACCCCATTTTGGAAAGTAGACACACCACGGTATTTTCTAAGAGGCATGGTAAGTATTTTGCAGCTCTCATTTGTTTTGGAAAATGAAGGAAGAAAAGAAAAATGCTTTTTTTTTTTCTTTTGCCAAATTTCCAAACTTTGTGACAAGAAGCGAGATCTGAAAAATACTCAAGGTGCCTCTCGGCACATAGCTTGGAGTGTCTACTTTCCAGAATGGGGTCATTTGGGGGGGGTGTTATCTGGGCATTTCACGGCCTCCAAAACTGTGATAGGTAGTGAGGAATGAAATTAAAAATGTACGCCCTTAGAAAGCCTAAAGGAGGTGATTGGTTTTGGGGGTCCTGTATGCGGCTAGACAGCCAAAAAGTCTCACATATGTGGTATGCTGGTATTCAGAAGAAGTAGCAGA
>BLSH010499426.1:28055-83590 GCA_018402905.1 Glandirana rugosa
CCATATAGTAGACACAGGAGACATAGGGGGGTCGGTGCGAGGTCACTACGGGTGCTCGACGCAACCCACGGTGGGACGACGTTAAGGAGGAGGAGGAGGAGGAGTAGAAGGAGCAGGAGGAGCAGGAGGTCTTGACACGGGACCGAACTTATAAAACCTGGACCGGATACGACCACGTCCTTGGGTGGGAGGCTCGGTGAACGCTTACTGACCGGACTATTGGCACCTTTACTGGGGAGAAGGAGGAGGAGTAGGAGGACACGGTGTAGGAGAAGGTAGTACCGGGCTTCACAAAAAAGTTCCTCTGTATCTTCACCATATCATTGCGACTCTTGTCGTAGATGAGGAGGAGGAGGAGGAGGAATTGCAGCAGGGTGGCACCCAACGCAGCTCGTGGGCATCACTGGAGCGTGGCTGGGGGGATACAGAGGACACAGATGATATACCTGATATACCTCCCACAGAGGACAGCTTGTCTTTGCCTGTGGGCAGCCTGGCACACATGGCCGACTACATGCTGCAGTGCCTGCGCAATGACAGCCGAGTTGCCCACATTGTAACTTCCTCTGATTACTCAGCAAGCCAATCAGTGGGCACAGGATCAGCGGGCACAGGATCAGCGGGCACAGGGTCAGCAGGCACAGGGTCAGCAGGCACAGGATCAGTGGGCACAGGATCAGCAGGCTGGACAGCAGGCACAGAATCAGCAGGCACGAGATCAGCAGGCTGGACAGTGGGCACAGGATCAACGGGCACAGGATCAGCAGGCTGGACAGCAGGCACAGGATCAGCAGGCTGGACAACAGTCACAGGATCAGCAGGCTGGACAGCGGGCACAGGATCAGTGGGCACAGGATCAGCAGGCCAGACAGCGGGCACAGGATCAGCAGGCTGGACAGCGGGCACAGGATCAGCGGGCACAGGATCAGCAGGCTGGACAGCGGGCACAGGATCAGCGTGCACAGGATCAGCAGGGCCGGACTGTGTGCACAGGATCAGCGGGCACATAATCAGCAGGCTTGACAGCGGGCACAGGATCAGCGGGCACAGGATCAGCAGGCCGGACTGCGGGCACAGGATCAGCGGGCACAGGATCAGTGGGCCAGACAGCGGACACTGGATCAGCAGGCTGGACAGTGGGCACTGGAACAGCAGGCTGCATGGAAGGCATGGCAGCAGGTACCGGAACAGGCTGGGCGGCAGGCATGGCAGTGGGCACTGGGACAGCAGGCTGGGCATCAGGAATAGCCACAAAGAGGGCATCAGGACCAATGAAGTCAAATTGAATAGCCGGCAAAGAGTCCATAGGGCCAGACTGGGTGAAGGACAGAGAACCGGTACAGTTAGGTGAAATAGCGACAGGCAGGTGGGAAGCAGAGGGTCCAATTTTCATGGGTCGAACCAAGGTGGCAGGTGTGGTGGCAGACTGGAACAACCCGGCTGGTGTGGAGGCAAACTGGAACAGATCAGTTGTTGTTGAAGCAGACTGAATCAGATTGGCAGGTGTGGAGGCAGGATTGGATAGTGGTAGGATTGTGCAGGTTGGGAAAAACTTCCGTTTCTTTTTGGGTTTAGTCACAGCAATTCTGTATGGGGATGCAGGGCTGTAAGTAGTGGGTGCAGCTGATGGAGGAGAAAAGCAGGAGGATGGTAAAAAAGAGGGAGCAGTTGTTGAGGAGGATTTTTGTGGGGTATATTGGGCTGCAACTGTGGTTGCTATGGGCGATGGAGAGAAGGACATTTCAGCAGCCAGGTGTCTGGCCACAGGACTGGGTGGTTGCAGGCTGACAGAGGCCGAGTGCAATATTTTTGACCATGCTTGTACTAAAGGTTGCACAAAATCTAATTTGCATACTGCCTGTCTGACCAGAGATTGCACAGAATCAATACACTCCCTTAGCACCTGTTGGGAACATGCTGAGTAGTGTTCAAAGAAAAAGGCCTGGTTGTCTTCCATTAACCAAACCAATGAAACCACCTGATTTAAACTGAAAGGTGGGGTGTAATCATCACCACCACTAGGGACAACAGACAAAGCCAACTCTGCACAAATTTGAATTAGTGGCTGAATCTCTTCAAACAAAAATCTGCCTTGATCAACAAAAGAGTGAGCCAGACGGATGCATTCCAACGGTTGCTCCCTAGTCTGCTCTTTCAAAATCTGGCAACAATAATCCCTGTCTTCTGTTGCAAGCAGTGAGAAATACAAAACCTCCTCAGCATGCATCTTGCAGCAGTTAGCAAGTGCTCAGGCCTGATTCTCAGGTGCAGCCGATCTGATTGCAGGCTTCGGTATTATGTCAAGGATACCATATGCAGGTATCCAGCAGAGATTGTCAGATCAGTTGGCTGCACTTAAAGGAATCAGGACCCGATGTAAAGTGAAAATATGTATAAATTTATTAGACAAATAACACACTTCCAACACCAAACACCAGCAAACATAAATGAGCAAGTAAAAGATGAAAACACCATAAACCCAAAATAAACACCTAACTATCTGACTAACTTAATATAAGTGAAGAAAACACACATATACAATAAGCAAACGGGGATACCAGATAAGGGGAACAGGGAGCCAGGTACTGGGAGCAGAAGGAGAGCAAGGAAGCAGGAAGCAGGTTCATGAATCAGGTCTCTGGGTCTGGATTACAGATCGGGGTCAGAGCAGGACAGGTTCAGGCATGGACATGGCTTGCAGGGAAAATACTGAAGCATTGGGACAGGGAGCAAGGCGGGCTTATATAATCCCAACAGACCCATCAGGTACAGCTTAATGACCAGTATGCTCAATCTCCTGGGAGACACCCACTGGTGGCCACCAGAACTACACCATTTGGTTTTCCAAACACTGCCACCAGCAGGTGACACAAGCAAGGACACAGATCCTGACAAAGACCAGGTTCTTAGTGAAACCTGCCTCCTGCCATTCTGCAGGCCAAGGGCCCGCGCTCCAATGACCTTAGAAATATGCACCATAACCAGATAATCCAGCGGCGTCCGTGAATAGTTCCACATCAAAAGTGCTGGTCGCACCCTCCATCCACACTGACCTCCCATTGTAGGCATCTAAAAACTATACCCACACCAGCAAGTCCTCCTTATGCTCCCAGTCAACCAGACTTGATGGCTGTGGGCTCGCACACCTGCCGTGGCCATTGCCAGCCAGCGATTAAACACCCTGCCCATCGGCATAATCCTGCAGGCAAAATTAAGCTTACCCAACAGAGATTGCAGCTGTCTCAAAGTAACCTTATCACTCTGCCATGCTGAATGCACAGCCGCCTGTAAATCCCAGAGTTTTTCCTCAGGGGGTGACATTCCATAGCCCCTGTGACAATCAAAATGTCCAAAAAACGAATTACCGTGGCGTTAATTAGAAGAGCTCCCAGAGTGGCGCCGAACCTGGGGAGTCAGCTAGGGACTCAGGCGCTCAGAATGCTGTGACCTCCAAGCATGAGTGGTGGTGGGAGAGGGTGTAGCAGGGCCCCCCTGTCGGTCTCCCTCCAGTAGCCCGGATACCTGAGCTTGCAGCTATGCCTGGCTGTTGGTAGCTGCCGCAGACCTGAGCTGGGATATTAAGCTCTCCAGGTCAGCCATGCCTGGGTAGAAGAAGTGCAGGGGGGGGGGGGTCAGAAAAGAGAAGATATGCTCCTGAAGTTGTCCCGTCCACGCTCTCTTCCGACTGGCTCCTCCTTGCCCCCCTGCACATTTACTGACTTTTTGGAGGCCCCATCCTGATCCCTGCCTACCACCAATCAGGTGAATGTCACCTTATATGGTGTACTTCCCCACCTAAATGCCTCTGCGCTGCAAACCCCTTATCACCCCATCATCTGGGCCCTCCGTCCATTCTTTGTTCTTTCCATTACTCTGGGCTCAACCCTACTTATTTGGTGATTTTATTGTAGATAATGTATACCCATGTCTCCGAATAAGATATTATTTGAAGCACCTTGGTTTTTGTCCTGGTTGTGGGATATATACAAAGACATACAAAGAATAAAAATGGATATGTGTTCCCTTTGGGGTTACATTGTAGCATTATACTGTAGATCTTGTATCATGTACAAGGAATTGATGTGGTGTATAAAAAATTATCAGCTATTTATTGGTTTTGATTGTATTTTATGATTCTATAAACGCATTGTTCAGTATATTTTACAATACAAACACCCAATGAAAATGTTTTTGTGTATTTAATGTGTAGCGGTACCCCCGCAGGTGCTGCTGAGTAATGTGGCCCACCTGTCACCCTGCCCAGCCAGGCATTCACTTCTTAGGCATCCAGAGACATAGAACAGTCCAGGCACTTTGTTTTTATGTTCTTTTGAAGGGATTGAACTTGGATGGGGTAAGGAAAATATGGGATGCCCAGGAAAATTGTAGAACTTGTTTTGGACAACCATATACATCTCCAGTATATAAACTCCAGTCTCCACTCTAGCACAACTCTTTCTGCAGACTATCACTCCTTGGCTCCTCCAGCACTTCACTTGCTTCTGTTCCCCAGATCAGCTAGTACCAATGTGGTCAGGCCTGACACTGCCTCAGCCAGGCCTCAGAGAGTTGCCCTTTACAGGCAGGGACTGCAAGCCCTTTTAGTGTAGTGAAAGTTCTGGTGCTAACTGTCCTAAATGCGGCTACTGATCCCAGTTAGCCCTCTTCAGGCCCTGCCAGCCCTTCTGGCTGCAGCTGCCCAACTCCTCTCCTCTGGTTCTGCCACCAGCTCCGACCGTACTCTCCCAGTCCTCTCAGGCGTGCCTCCCCAGTCCTCCCGACTATTCATGTCACTCACGAGCCCTCCTGGCTGCAACCGGTGGTTCCTCTCTCTGGAGACTTGCCTGGCAGTGCTCCCTCCCGCTGTCCTCTCTTGCTCTTCTTGTGCCTCCTGTCCAAGGCACCTCCACATTTTCATGGAGGGCCCTATCCGCACCTGAGCCCAAGCCCAAGGTCACCCCCCAGACTGGGGAGCTCCCTTAGAGGCCCCAACAGCCTCAACACTCCATCTCCAGCTCTTCCACTGACAACTCCTCCCTAGCTGGGCAGACCCTGGGTATTTAAGGAGGCCTTCTCCCTGCCTATCCAGATTGGGGATTGGTCAGGGCTCCCTAAAATACCCCAGGCAGCCCCACTTCTCCTCTCCTCTTCTCTTTCCAGAACATTCTAGCAAACTCTGGAAAGAAGAGGGAGGTCTCAGTGACGCTGCCTGTGGGTCACCAGCTCTATCCTGGGTCACTCCCTACACAGATTAAATGAAAATGCTTACATTTTCCTACTCTAACAAAAGTCCTCACTCTAGCACCTACACTCCTAGAGGGTGCTACAGATAAATATAGGAATGTTGACATAAACATTTATTAAGTCCACTCCTCCTCTAATTATAGATTGTCTGACGGAAGTCAGCCTAAATTTTTCTATACTGACTGTTTTCCCTTTAGCTTTTAGCACTATTAGTCACCGGAACTGGAGATGATTTCTTTAGAAAGGTGCACACAGAGTTTTGTAACATCACCATCATCGTAACTATCAGAAGGTCGAAGCAGCTAATTCCACCCAGCACACAATAAGAAGCAGTAAAAATTCCATAAACTTTCCTGTACGCCTAACACTTCTTCCACTGAGTCAGGCTGTATTGCCAAGTCTAATTATTTCTTTTTAACCATAGCCATGAGCTTCTACTGTGGGCAGACTTCAATACAGAGACAGAGTGATGAGGCCACACCTTGTTTGTATCACCCACACTTCTGTCGAGGGCTTTTATTCTCCCATTAAAAAAAAAACAACATTTTATTGAATGGTCCTGTTTTTCTTGCTACAGGTTACCTACTTCTTCATGTTCAAGCATTTTATTGAAGAATGAGGCAACAACAACATTACATAGAATGCTACAAGGTTCCAGGAACCGGTCAAAATCAAACATGAGGGATATAGACAGGTTGGTGGAAATGGAAGACAATCGGTTAGTATTAACCAAACAGGTACAGCTGGTAAGGGAGGGGTAGGGGATATGGTAGTATGGGCGGATGAATAGGGTGCGTTCCCTAGAGCTGAGCTATCTAGCCTTTGGGATCAGGGATGGAGATCAAGTCAGGTGAGTGTCTGTCCAGGGATTGTCGGAGTCCTGGAGTGAAGGATTCAGCGCTGACGTCGTCATTCTAATAGAGGAGGAAGGAAAGGATGGGGAAAAGAGAGAAAATATAGGAGGGAGTAGCTTGCCCAGGGGGTGAGGATGAAAAGAAGAGGGAAGGGGAAGGCCCCAGGGACAAGGAGGTAAAAGGATAGGGGGAAGAGGAAGGAGAGAAGGGGGGGGGGATGGGGATGGGGTTGAGGAGGACCGGTCGCGGGAGGACGAGTGGCCTATGTAGGGGATTGTAGCCGATAGGAGAGTCAGAAAGGAGGGTGCTCAGGGTTGAAAGCGGGCGATATCAAAGCCCGGAGGGGCGAAGTGAGTTAGCCATGGAGTCCATATGCGTTCGTGTTTGGGGAGTTTATCCGTAATTATGGCTTCGATTCTGGCGTGGATCATGGCTTTCGTGACTCTATTTTTGGTTTCGGCAATGGGAAGCTGCGGGGTTTTCCATGCGCGTGCAATGGTTTGTTTCGCCGCAGTGGTGACCTGCAGGAGAAGTTTAAATTGTGGTTTAAAGATATCTGGGGGTTTAAGGTTCAGAAGAGCCGTTCTGGGGTCAAGGGCTACCTGACATCCCATGAGTTTAGATATGATTTCAAATATTTGGGCCCAGAACCGTTGGGCAATTGGGCATTCCCACCATATGTGGAAGTGAGTACCGGTGTCTGAGCAACCCCTAAAGCAGAGCGGGGAGTATGAGGGCATGAACTTGTGAATTCGGGCTGGGACAAGGTACCACCTCATAAGCACCTTATAGGAAGTTTCGAGTGCCACAATATTCTGGGAGGCAGATTTAGTTGATTCCCAGATGTCCGCCCAATCTTCCGGGTCTAAAGATTGTCGGAGGTCTTTCTCCCAGGCTTTGACATAGGGGATTAGTGCCGTGGGTAGGGGATCAAGTAGGAGGGTATAGAGCGTAGATATGATGCCCCTAGCATGGGGATCTGATTTACAGAAGTGTTCAAATGGGGAAAAGATAGGCAAAGAGGAGTTAGAACGTACGTGTGGGGTGAAGAGGTGCTTCAATTGTAGATATCTGAAGAGTTCGGAGATGGGGAGCTGGTGCTGATCCTGTAGAGAGGAAAAAGATTTGATGGAATCGGGCGTGACGAAGGCGTGAGCTCTCAAGACGCCTGCTTCCACCCATCTGGAGAAAGAAGCTGGGGACGACCAAGCCGGGTAAAAGGAAGGATTCCTAAGAAAGGAAAGCATGGGGTTGTGAGGGGATTGTAGACCTGCCTTATGTTTGAGGCTGTCCCATAACCTAAGGCTATGGGCAGTAATAGGATTACGGATGAGTTTCCGATCTTTCGGGGGGAGCCAGAGGAGGTTGGCCATGGATAAAGGGTCGCAGTCAACCGCCTCGAGCGATACCCAAAGAGGCGTTTCACTTGAGGCATGCCATTTGGGTAGAGAAGCTAATTGTGCGGCTTGAAAATATTTAAGAAAGTGGGGTAAGGTTACCTACTTCTTCAAACAAAAACAAAGAAAAAATTTCAGCTCAACTTACCAGCCAGCCTGCAGCAAACTGAATTATCCTGTCTAACAGTTCACATTAAAAACAGGGGTTTAGTTTGCACACATTTGCAAATACATGCATAAGCTGGAGAGGCCACCAGGCACCCCAGTATTATCTGCAGTCCTAACTGTATACATTTTGAGAGCCTCTATAGTAGGAGCACATATATAGTAATGGATAGATTGAGGGCAGCTATGCCTGGAGGGAGCCCACTCCTCCTTACATGCACAGGGGAGCACTGGATGCCCAGCACTTCTCTCCAGGGCTTTTATTGTCCCATTAAAAAACATTTCATTGGATGGCCCTGCTTTTCTTGCTACAGGTTACCCACTTCTTCAAGCAGTAAGGACATTAGCATCAACAGGGGCGTGCCTACAGGGGTTGCAATTACGACCTGGCCCCATGTTCTAGGGGACCCATGTGGCTCCCCAGTACACCTGGATAGGAGGGGCAGGACGTGGCCAGAGGCGCACCTCAGAGCTCAGATGACCCATCCTGTAGATTCTCCTGTTTCCACCTCAACTCCTCTGCTCTGCCCCACCACCCAGCTCTCTTTCCTCTACAGTCTTCCCTTTACCCTTTAGCAGCCTTCATCTGCTGCCATGACTCAGAGGAAGGATTGCTCCAACACCCCTGAGCAAGGGACACAAGTTGGTGTGCTGCAGACTCTTCATAGCGGCCGCTCAACTAGAAAGAAGGTGAGGGAGACAACGGCAGCCAAGATGGATTGTTTTGCCCGGCTCTTGAGCACAGACAAGGAGGGAGAGGATTCTCATCATGTGACTACTCTGTTACATTCTGGACACAGTTACTTCTGTTACAGAACACCACTTCCCCAGGTGTGCAGTATTTTTGAGTCAGTACCACAGAGCATGAACTGGACCCCACCAACTGGATACAGGAAATGCCCTTTCTTCAATCACCATGCTTGCTTTTTCTTTCCTGCGGCGCCTCTACATTTCTCTCTAAGGGCTGGGCCCTTAGGCACTTTGGATCTGGTCCCAGAAAGTGGGGATTCGGCTGCTAGTGAGGGGCCAAGCATATAACCCCTTCACTACCAGAGTAACCATCATTTTGGCCGTGTCACCCATCTTCTGGCTGATTGGCTGCTTTGGCATGTGTCTACAGGCTCCAGACTCCCTGGGAACCCCAACTGAGCGGCTCCAATCACCCCCCCCCCCCAGAGGAGAAGGGGGAGGAAGGAGAGAGAGAGAGGGGAAGAGAGGAAAAGGGACAGAAGAAAGGTGAGGAAAAAAAGGAGTCAATGCCTCTTAGCTCAGTTTCAACATCATATAAGCTATCAAAACAATTTTTGCTACATAGGGCATTTCATACACTTGTGCAACTTTTTATATGGGGTAGACATAATTCTTCTTTATTCCCAAAGTGTTGTAGGGACCAGGGCAAATTATTACATGGTTGGAAAGAAGTTACTGACACTATTTCTGAAGCGTTTCAGAGTAAAGTTCCATTGGATCCTATAGTATGCATATTAGGGGCGATTGATAAGGAACTATTTCCTTCTCCATTATATATATATAATGATTATCCATCTTCTATATATAGCCCGATTTTGGATATTTCCGTATGTCCCCACTAGGAAACACTGGGTGGATTAGGTCAATTAAATTCTGATCCAGAAAAACAAACTTAGCAACATAGAAATGTCCACTGTATATTATTTTCACTTTCACAAGCCTGGCTGGAAACCCCAGGGCTTGCCCCACCACATTTAGTTTTGGATCTGTGATTGCAACTGTGATGGATCGTTTAGCCCCTTATGCACGCTTGTTTTTCTACTAGTGAAGTAAGTTAGGCTACAGACTGGGAGGATCCTTTTTGGGTTTGCTTTACATGGCCTTGGATGGGTGTAGTCTGTAGGGTTGCCACCTGTCCAGGATTCACCTGGACAGTTTGGGTTTTGAATCATGTGCCTGGGTTTCAGAAACCGGGACACATTATTCAGACTGGACTATGGCTTCCCAGCAGGGTTGCTGGCTACAGTTGTCTAAGCTGAGAATGTCTGTTACAGTCTCTCTCACACTGCCCAAAGTCAGCACTAACAGTTACCCCCACACACACACAGACGGGAGAGGAGAGAGGGATTGATCTGCTCCTCTTCCTTCTGCCCCAAACCCCCTGTGTCTGGCCACACTCCAATTCCTGGCGCTGTGCCTCAGAAAATGAAAGTGGGGGCCAGAAATTTGAAGCCCAGCAGTCACAGATAGATCTGTATGAGAGGTGCTGACTGCCAAGGGGTGAGTGAGCTCACCATCTATCCCTGTCTGTGACTGAAGTCTCCCCCCTTCTCTCTCCTGCCTCTGAGTGAGTACACTAAGGTAAATCAGGGTTCTCAGAACACCCCTTACTTCAGATCAGAGTTCCCCTTTACATCAGAGGCTGCAGTCTTCCCCCTTACATCAGAGTCCTCTCTGTACATCAGAGTTCTTAGTGTTCCCCCTTAAATCAGGGTTTCCAGAGTATCCCTTATGTTAGAGTCCCCAGAGTTCTCCCTTACATCAGAGTCCCCTCTTACAGTGAAAGGGAACTCTGCAAGTTCAGATATAAAGGGGGAACTCTGTGGATTCAGATATAAAAGGGGAACTCTGTAGACTCTGTTGTAAAGGTGGAATCTTGTGATTAATGTTATATGATTAGAAATGTTATTTAATTGCAAAATATATCTATAGTTTATAAAAAAATTGTGCGCCTTTAAAGTATTCGGGTTTAACTTGAAGAAAAGGTGGCAACCCTAATAGTCTGACCTGACATGTTTTTGGATAGCAGCATTTGTACTATGAGACCCCACCCAGTTGATTTTCTTCTATGTGTAGTTTTGATATTATGTCATTGTTTTTTTTTTTTTGTTTCCTTTTCCTTTTTATTTTTTTATTTTTATTTATTTATTTATTCCAATAATTTTTATTGAGTTTTTAAGAAAGTACAGAAAACAATAGTAACGTCAAATACAAAATGAAGTAAAATACAAAGCTTATATCGCTGAATCAGTCATGAGTACATAAGTATTTTAGATGTTTCACTAGCCATCAAACATCGGTTATGAGATTATTGCTAAAGAAGTGGCCGGTGCTCCCCCCCCCCACCTCTAGACACCCCAAGGGGAACATACTGTGTCCTGTGGTGGAAGGCGACACATCCAGCGCGTTCATTTATTATTAGTTGCTTCGTATGAAAACAAAATACATTGGAGTACTCATCCAATTCAGCCTATACGTAGGCCCAGTGCTGCAGGCTACACGGAATTGGGGTAGTATTACTCCTGGGTTTTTATCCCTTAGAAGTGTCACTGTCAACAAATGAGTGTTTACCTACAGTATCCCTCGTATTGACAGGGTGAGGGATTTTAGATGAATTAGTGGGAGTGTGGTAATTTAGGTGCTCAGTATCGCAGTGAAGAAACTGGTTAGGTTTTGTGTGTCTAGGATATTTGTTGGAAATTGGGATAGGTACTTATGTTTATTAGCTTTGGGGATTTCATTCTGTAAGCTCTTGTGTGTGGGTCGGTATTGCATTGGTCGTGATGGTGTCTAGCAGACCTGCTGCTAGTCTTTACTTTAGTTTGATTTTGTGGGGCATTCTTAAATCCTTATTATAATGATATGGAGAGTGGTGATTATAGAGGGATTTATGGAGAGAATATGTGGGTCCTAGTGTGGATTTAAGGTTTTGCGTTTGATATTGTCATGGATTGTTTGATTCTTTTCTGTTTGTTCCAGTGACAGGGGGCGTTTCGCTCAGACCTGGGGGGGATTAAACCTCCTGACTGACCCAGGTACCGAGCGCTTCCTCTTTTGAAACTATTGTTGCTTCATGAGTACTAGAGCTCAGAGATGTGTCTTGTGTTTTTGGTGGGGTATTTGCTTCATTAGTTAAGGTTTGTACTGGAGAGTTTTGTGTATTCTGTGGTGGTTTTGAAGTGTGTCCAACATGCTCAGATTTTGTTATGCTTCGAGATGTTGTCATGGGAAATCGCTATCAATTCTTCCATGTCTGCTATTTTATTTATTCTATGGAACCACTCTTTAATTGTGGGTTTGGCATTTGTGCCCCATAGAACAGGGATGCACAGTTTGGCAGCATTTAGCATGTGCATTGCTAGGGATCTAAAGTATAGGCGTTGGGGTAGCACAGTGTGGTGCAAAAGTAGTTGTGCCAGAGAAAACTCTAGGGGCACAGTGGTGATTGCCGAGGTTATTGAGTGTACTTTTTCCCAGAAGGGTTGTAGAACTGGGCAGTTCCACCAGATGTGTATGGGTGAGCCTTTTGCTGACTTGCACCTCCAGCACAGGCTGGATACATTTGGTTTGAATTTGTGGACCACTGTGGGGACTCTGTACCAGCAATTGAGTATCTTGTATCCATTCTCTTGGACTGATACGTTTATAGATCCTCTGAGTGTGTTGTTATATATGCCTTCTTTTTGTTTTTCTGAGAGGGTAAGGGAGAGCTCTGTTTCGCAGTATTGGCAGGGATCATGTTTTGTGTGTTATGCCTCTATGAGTAAGTTATATATGCATGAGATGACTTTTCTTTGGGGGTTTTGTTCTGAACACAAGGATTCAAATGCTGTGGGTTGTCTGGTGTATAGTGATTTGGTTTTGGGGTTCATAAGGAAGTGTCTGATTTGGAAGTATGTCCATTGAGGTAGGCATTGGTGATTCATGACACTTGTTAGGTTATTTTTGGTTTTGAAGTTGCCTTCATGAAAGAAATGTTTGGCTAGGACATGTTTGTGAGGCCAAGAGCTTTTTAGAAAATCTGGAGACATACCTGGTGGGAACTCTGGATTCATTCGGATTGGGGTTAGTGGGCTTGGAATAGAGGATATATCAATTTTTTTATGTGCTAAGTGGAAGTAGCGTAGTGTTGGGCCTATGAGTGGGTGTTCTGTAGCGTGAGTTAGGGCATTTTTGTGGGGTAGCCATGGAGTTGTGTCAAGTGGGATATCTCCAATAGAGTTTTCTAGGGTCACCCATTGTTTTGAGGCAGTGTGGACATTCCAGTCTACTATTCTAGCTAGGAGACATGCCCCTTGGTATTTTTGTAGGTCTGGGAGACCAATGCCTCCTTTATGTTTTGGGAATGTTAAGCGTTCATAGTTAATCCTTGGGTGTTTGTTGTGCCAGATGAAGCTGGTGCAAAGTGCTTTGTATTGAGCAAAGAAGGAGGTGGGTAGTGATATAGGAATCGTCTGCATTAAATACAACAGTCTTGGGAGGGCGTTCATTTTTATTATGGCCGCCCTTCCGAACCATGAAAAAGGCTGGTGGTTCCACTTTTGTAGGTCTTGTTTAATCTTTGGGATGACCTGGCCAAAGTTGAGGGGGTATAAGTCTGAAAGATCTGATGGTAGTTTAATTCCCAGGTAAGTGATTGATTTCTTTTCCCAGGTGAATGGGAAATGACACTGGCAGTGATCTACTTGTTCTTTTGTTAGGGATACATTCAGTGCATAAGATTTATCTAAGTTGATTTTTAGGTTAGATAGTGTTTGAAATTGTGAATACTTGTAACAAATTTGGTAGAGTGGTGTGGGGTGCGGGTAGGAACAGGAGTATATCTTCCGTGAATGCTGCTATTTTGTAATCACGTCCGGCTATTGTGATCCCCTTTATGTTTGGGTTCTGTCTAAGATGGTTCAAAAATGGTTCTAGGGTGAGGATATATAGAAGTGGGGACAGAGGGCATCCTTGGCGGGTTCCGTTTCTGATGGAGAAAGCATTCGACAGTCGGCTGTTGACTTTTACCTGTGTGGACGGGTTGGAATAAAGTGTCATGATCATCTGGAGCATTTTTCCTCCTATGCCTATCGCTTTTAATGTTTCCTCCATGTAGTCCCAGGCCACCCTGTCGAATGCCTTCTCCGCGTCAAGTGATAAGAAGAAACCCGATTGTTTAGATGTAGTTAGATGGGAGTGAATATTGATGGCTTTGATTGTGTTGTCTCTTGCTTCTCGGCCCGGTGTGAATCCTACTTGATCGGTAGATATAACTTTAGCGAGATGTGGGAGAAGTCTATTAGACAATACTTTGGCAAATAGTTTGGTGTCTATATTGAGAAGGGAAATGGAGCGGTAGTTGGATACCAGTGTGTGGTCCTTCCCTTCTTTAGGTAATACTGTAATGTGTGCATCAAGAAGGCAATGATTGGGTAGCGAAGGGGAGAAGAGGGAGTTGAATGCTTTCAGTAATGGCGTCTTAATCGTGTCTAGGAAGGTTTTGTAATATACTGCGGGAAAACCGTCTGGGCCCGGGCTTTTCCCGTCTTTCGCTTGATTTATGGCTAGAGTGAGCTCTTCCATGGTTATGGGGTGTTCTAAGGATTGTCTCGTGTTTTGGTCTAAAGTAACCGAGATATTTTGGGACAGAAAGTCTTTAATGTCCGAGGTCCTAGGTGTGGGTGGTACTCTGGGTTCCTTTTCCTTTTTATTATCTATGTGCCACTACTAAAGGCAAGACATATGATTGTGTGTGTCACAGTCCTGTGCTGGAGTTCTCAGGCTCCATTGTATTGCAATGCATCTGTTTTATTTTATGTGATGGCTTAATAAAACTTTATCTGACAAAAAAATTGACATATTATAGTACTTTTAGAAACTATATTGATATGGAATTATCTTTCATATGGAATTTAGTTACTGTTATCGCAATACTTAGGCATAAGGTTGTAGTCTAACTATATTTTGGTGTCCACATGCCATCTAGTGGAGGAAATAGGAAGAAAGATTTTCATAATACCCAAAGACAAAAGCACTTGTACATTCCTATCACTCAACTGCCCTTCCCTCTGAATCTGCACAGTCTACCCTGCCTCTGGCACATCCAGGCTATTTATCTCTTCTTCCAGGCTACCCTTATCCCTCCTTGCTACTTTCTCATCTCAGGACTGCCCCCCCCCCCCCTTCTTCAGACTTTTTTTTTCCTCCACCCGAATTAAGGGCTCAAGCTCTTCGACAGGACTCTTGGTGGAATCTAACACAGTTCTGCCAATTTTAACTTGTTCCTTTAGCAACACATGCTGGGCATTGGTGTGATATAATGTCATAGACTAATATCAAGAATATTCAGGTAACATACACTGTCTGTCTTAAGTCAGTCTGTTCGTTTTCAGAGGCGAGGAGCAGGGGAGTGCCTTGCCATCTTAGAAATTAGACACCCTTAGGTTCATACTAATGTGGTGCGGGAAACACTGCAAAACCTGCAAGTTTCCCACACCAGATCGCATGGTACAAAAGTGGCATGTGATCTGGTTGCAGTATGGTTCCAAAATTGCTGTATGCACGTCTTTGGTGCAATGTGGTGCGATTAGAGCCCATTCAAAATGAAAAAGCTAAAACCAGACTGCACTGAATTGCATGAGAATTGAACAAGAATGCAGTGCTGTTCCTATGCAATTCACATAAGGTTCATAGTGTGAACTGAGAAAAGTGAAGTTGCAGACCAAATAATATTCTTTTATAAAAATAGAAAGTTTATTATTACATATTAGATAAAACGTTTTTAGGTGTATACATCATCAATACAAACATAGTACAGTAAAACAAGATTTGCTCATATGAAGTTATAAGGAATAATGAAATGCTTCTCAAATGCCTGGTGCATTTCAGGACCCTGTCCTTTCTTCAGGGGCGATAGTGCAGAGAAGTGTATATATAATTGACATTAATCGGATACATAGAATCCCTGGCTATCGTAATCCATCCACTAAGCTACTTTGCAATGTCGTATGTCGGGGGCACTTCTATAAACAGAAGGAAGCAATATTAAATAAAGCACAAGAGAAGGGCAACATAGACTATGAGGATGCAACAATTACTTTATACCCAGATTTATCTTAGTGAACTTTGGCAAAGTGAAGGGCGATTCGTCCATTAACAAGAGTTCTACATGAAGCCGAGCTCACATACAGGTGGGGATTTCTGTTTCATCTACATTCAAAGAAATATGGCCCCTCCTATATGTGGTGGTGGGAGTGTCATGGTCTGGGGCTGCATGAGTGCTGCCAGCACTGGGGAGCTACAGTTCTCCCGGTTTTAGTTTAAGTTTAACACACAGTTTCCAGATTAGAACAGTGATATGGGTTCTCCCGGTTTTAGTTTAAGTTTAACACACAGTTTCCAGATGATTGTAGAACAGTGATATGGGTTCTCCCGGATAATTTATACTTTTTTCACACAGTTTGAAGATGATTTTAGAACAGTGATATGGCTTCTACCGTTAATTAATACTTTTCACACACAGTTTGAAGATGATCCACATCCACCTCCATTTTTGATTTTTTTATGTTTTTATTTTTTTTTAAATATTTAAAGTTATTTCCCTGTCCCCATTTCTTTGTAGGGCACTTGTCCCACCCTTACCCCCATGTTCCTTCCTTTTGGAGACCTCTAAGACTTTCCAGGACTTTTTTACAGCAATTTTCAGAACTTTTAGTAAAATTACCAGAACCCCGGACCCGAACCCGGACTTTTTTTGAAAAGTCCGGGTTCGGGTCCGGGTCCCGGACAACCAAAAGTTCGGTACGGACCCGAACTTTACAGTCCGGGTTCGCTCAACACTACCTATGAGTCTTTTTACTAAAGTTTTTCTACCTATGAATATCCTTCATTAAATGGAACATTCGAAAAGGCTTCATCATCTGTCTCCTCAATAGTGAGTTTATTCATCAAGTTAAACTGTCTGAATTGATGCAAGGAATAAATAGATTACCAGGTTGTATATAGCCCTATATGAAGCTGGAGATAAGCTTATGGCCTTGTAGTTAAGTCATAACAATACCACTACAGGTGAACAGAGAAGCTGGGGTGTAGTGCTGGAAGAAGGGTGGGTAGGTACAAAGGTAAGCACTGGTGAAAAAAGGAGGGGGAGTGCAGAAGTGAGCATTGGGGAAAATGAGTGGGGAGTGCAGAGGTGAGCATTGGTGAAAGAGGGGTACATGGGGGTTGCAGATATAAGCATTAGTGAAAAGAAGGTGTGGGGGGTCCAGAGGTGAGCACTGGTGAAAGAGGGGTACAGAGGATTCAGAGAGGAACATAGGTGAAAGAGGGGTACATGGGTTGCAGATATAAGCATTAGTGAAAAGAGGGTATGGGGGGTGCAGAGGTGAGCACTGGGGAAAAATAAGTGTGGAGTGTGGAGGTGAGCACTGGTAAAATAGGGGTGCAGAGGTAAGCACTGGTGAAAATGGTGGGGGGTGCAGAAGTAAGCAATGGTGAAAGAGGGGTATGAGGGGGTGCAGGGAGTGCAGAGGTGAGCACTAGTGAGGGTACAGGAGGGGTGCAGAAGTAAGCACTGGTGAAAAATGGTGTGGGGGTGCAAAAGTGCAAGTCATACAGGCGATAGGGTTGAGACCTCTCTGGTATTCACCGGGACAGTCTGGTTTTTGCATCATGTGTCTGGGTTTCCGACTGTAAGACACTTGGACACACAGTGGCAGTGCCAGGTGGGTGCTTGGGGGTGCTTAAGCGCCCCCAAAACTTCTTTAAGTACCTTTATAGCACCCTCAAAAATCAGATGCCACTATTTGCATATGTCACAATTTTTGTTTTGTTTTTTTCTAATTGTACTTGCACATCTTCTTTTGATGCCAGAAGGCTGGGGACTCTTTTTTTAATCTTGTGGAGGAATACAGCTGCTCCAGCCGCATAAGCTAATAATCTTTAGTTAGACCCGGCAGGCAGGTTTCAGAGGCGGATTGATATGCAGTCTCTTTGCTGCCTCCTCATCCAGTGAGAAAGCAGTGTACCCACCCCTTTCCTCAGCCCACTTGTTTTGACTTTTAGGCCTCATGCACACAGGGCGTACATGAAGCCTGAAACTGAGCTGTATCAGGAGGTGCTGGCAGCTTGATGGTAGGGGAAGAGGAGAGGAATGGAGAGAACACAACCTGCTATGGGGAATGGACTCCCAAGAGGCAGGCAGATCATTCCTCTGCTGTAGTGATGGGCTCGGGCATGTTTGAATCAAACCCGCCAGGAAGCCATCACTGCACACTGCCAATCATAGGCAGTGAGGCATTGGCCGACTGGCAACTGCACATGCACACGCTGCCTATGATTGGCGGTGTGCAGTCACGGGCGTGTTCCTGGCCGGTTTGATCCGAACACACCTGGGCCCATTCTTACTCTGCATTAGCCCACGAGTTGTTTTCCTACACTTGGTTTAAAGGGAAAGAAACAGCATTTCAGCATGGGAAGAGCAGGCTTGTTTCTACTGTGTGGGATACAGAAAGGTAGCGGAGCAGTAGTGTGGCACAAGGAACAGGATGTCTGTGTGTTGCGTTCTTTCCCTCAATCCATCTAGCCATCCATCCCTTCGCCCATCCAATCATCCCTCCATCCATCCATCCCTTGCTCCATCCATCCAACCATCCTTCCCTCCCTCCCTCCATCCATCCCTCCATTTAACCATCCCTCCCTCATCCATCCCTCCATCCAACCACCCCTCCTTCATCCATCCAACCATCCATCCCTCACTCCATCCATCCATCTATCCCTCCATCCAACCATCTGTCCCTCCATCCATCTAACCATCCCTCCCTCCAACCATCCCTCCATCCAGCCATCACTTCCTCCATCACTCTTTGCATCCAACCATCCATCCATTACTCCCTCCATCCATCCAACCAACCCTCTGTCCCTCCGATTGCTTTATCTTTACCATAACTGCCATTACACAGAATGAGCTCAGCCACCTGTCTGCAAGAGCCTTGAATCTCAATAAAAGCAATGTGAACTGTCTGTCTGTACTATCTCTCCCTTCTCATGTTAGTGTAAATTATATCTCATATTGAGTTTGGTGGTCAGTGCCACCACCATATGCAATGAATTTAAGAGAATAAGCTAATTTGCAACTCAATGTAGTGCATGCCTGAATGCTAAACTCTGTACATAGCACACAACTGAAACCTGCACTGTGTACATAGTGCATTCCTGATCTCTGCACTATGTACATGGCACACTCCTGATCCCTGCACTGTGTACATAGCACACTCTTGATCTCTGCACTGTGTACATAGTGTGCTCCTGCTCTCTGCACTGTGTACATAGCATGCAAAATGGGGTGAGGAGCTGTCATTTGACACTCAGGGCATGATTCACAGTATTCTTTGACGTCTGCATACAACCCAGGCCAGAAGAATCTCTGGGTTATCCTATCCCTGGTTTACTCCATACCAAGATATCCTCCCATTACATGACCATGGGCCAGATCTAGCACTATCCGGTGGAAGGGTTTGGGAAACACTAGCTGTTCCAGTTCGTCCTCTCCGTGTTTCACCACCTGATACAACAAATCATTTCTAAGTGCCATGTAGGGAAAAGACACTCCCCAATTAGGGTCCACAGGTTCGCCACCCATCTCCTTTACATTTTCTCTGGCTCTGAGGAGACTGACATTCCGTAGTATTTCTGTACAGAAGTCCTCTCTCCGGACCTCCAAGTCAGGGAATACATTCAGTTCACTCATGGTCAGGGACAGAGACATGGTCTAGGACATTAGCCATCTGCTGGGAGCTATCTTCCGGCTCTTCCAGCTCCTCAGCCATTACAGGAAAAGGAAGAGTGTCTCCTTCTTTCACGGCCCTGCCATCAATCTCTTCTTCCGTTTGGCAAAAAGGGTCTAGGGAGAACTCCTGTGCCTCCTGAGCAGGGGGAGCTCTTTCCTCCAGCCTCTCTGTGCTTTCCCACAACCTCCAAAAATGGTGAAAATCCCTCCCCACTAGGTCTTCATGAAGCAGGGAAGATACCACTCCCACTGAATGGGTCACTCTGCCGCAAGGGGTGTCAATCTCAACCAGCACCGTCTGGTAGCCACGATTGTCCCCATGGATGCAAATGATCCCAACAGTGCTAGGGTGTAACCTGGCCTGATTTACACAGCTGCTTTTGACCAACGTTATCACACTGCCAGAGTCAAGCAGCGCAGTGACAGGTTTCCCATCAATAGCAATCATACACATTTGCTTCTCCATGCGACTTGAGCATGATGCTATACATGCGACCTGTGAAAATATGCGTATTTTCATTTAAGCATTATCACATTGCATGGGTTCATCATTCAGGGGACAATTGGCAGCAATATGTCCCAATGCATGGCATCGGTAGCACTGTATATGTTCTATACCCAGTCCTTTCAAGGGTCCCCAAGACTTTCCTGGCTTCTTTGGCCAGTCTCCAGGTCTAGAGCCCCCGGTTTTTTTAACCATATCAGTCTTATCAAATTTCCCCTCGCTCCTGAACCCTGCACTGTGTACATTGTGCACTCCTGATCTCTGCACTGTGTACATAGCACACTCTTGATCTCTGCACTGTGTACATAGCGTGCTCCTAATCTCTGCACTGTGTACATAGTGTGCTTCTGATTTCTACACTGTGTACACAGTGCGCTCCTGATTTCTACACTGTGTACAAAGCGCGTTTCTGATCTCTGCACTGTGTACATAGTGCACTCCTGATCTCTGCACTGCATTCATAGCATGCTCCTGATCTCTGCACTGCGTTCATAGCATGCTCCTGATCTCAGCACTGTGTACGTAGCACGCTCCTGAACACTGCACTGTGTATATAGCACATTCCTGAAATCTGTACGTAGTGCACTCCTGACCTCTGCACTGTGTACGTAGCACACTCCCGATCTCTGGACTGTGTACATTGTACATTCCTGATCTCTGCACTGTGTACGTAACACACTCCTGATTTCTGCTCCCACTGTCTTCCTGTCCACCCCACTGCCTCCCTGCCCATCCTGCTACCCCCCTCCACTCCACTACTCTCCAGTCCACCCCACTGCTCCCACCTTCCATCCCACTGCCCTCCTGACAGCCCTGCTGTTTGTTCCCCTTTCCATCCCACTATCCCTTGACCACTCTGTGGCCCTTCTGACCAATCTGTGCCACCCCCATTCCATCCCTTTGCCTCCCCCTGTGCATCTTGCTGCCCCCAGGTCCATCCCCCTGCTGTGGGGTTTTTTGGGGTGCTGTGGTTAGGGTGGTCTGCTTTAGGGTGCCTTGGATATGATGAACTGATTTGGTGTGTTGTAGATGTAACCATGTGCTCTCTTGAAAGTGGCTGGTAGTAGTGGTTCACCTTATAGCTCACCTCAATCACACCATTTTTCACACATCCGTAGACACTGACCAGGCCGGGTCTTCTTTTTTGTTGTTTTATTTAGGGGAAATAACTTGGATGGGGATAAGGGATGACTGTGGCATCGATAAAGAGTGGGTATATACTGCGCTAAGTGTAGGTATAGGGGAAAATTAGGGTAACTGCCACACTAACAAACAATTTGTGATAGAAATATAAAACGCAGAGTGTATCTCTCAACCTGGTAAGGTAAGAGGAGTGAAATGCACTTCACTCAAAATGAGGTATGAATATAGTTATTCAAAACATGAGTGGGTGCATATTCCATAAAGTGTAAATTGCATCATATAAACAAATTAATTAAATAATACATCAATTTCATAATAGTCCCAATTGTGCAAAAGAAGCAGTATGTGCAACCAAAAGTGCAGAAAGTGCAAATCTTGTTCTGTTCAAAAGTGGCAACAGAATAAACGGTCATCAGATGTTAAATTGTGACATCCACCACCATATTGCTGCGCTTACCAGACAGTAATGGTGCCTGAATATGTGAGGAAAATCCAGGGATCTGGGACACCACCTCCTGGGAGCAGTCCAAATGGGGATACAGCAGAGTAAAATCCAATTACAGATTTGCCGTGATGGGTAAAGGATTTGTTCAGCAGTGGAGAGGGGTCTTCACCAGTGGGGAGGTCTCAAAATTGTTTAGGAAACATGTAACAGAGAGCCTCACATAGTGTAAAACCATTAAAAGTAACAATTTATTAAAAGTAGTTCACTTACATAGGTACAGCAAAAATGAGCTCAAATCATGTAACAGCCGGCAAAATGTGAAGCACAACAGTTTGGGGTCAGCGACACCTGGCCCATTTCGTCTTAATAGATGTCGTCTGGGGGTTGACTGTGGGATGCCCAAAAGAATAATAGTACACAAACTCCATATACACTCCTGTATATGCACACTTTGACTGCAGACTATACCTCTGCAGGCTGTTACTCCTCACAACTCTCCAGCACTCAACTTGCTGACTGTTTCTCCTACAGTTCTCTCTCCAGCACTGAGCTTAGTAAATCATCACTCCATTACATCTCTCCAGTACTGAACTTAGTTTCCAACTTGAAAGGAAATTTATCAAGCTTCTCTGTTCCTTTCTCTTCACCGAGGCTAGCACATGGCGAGGCCTACTCTAAGCAGAACCTCTGGAACACCCATTACAGGCCAGGTATCACGGGCCCCTGAATGTGTAGCAAAAGTACTTGAGTGCTAGCAGGGCCTTTGATGGACTACAACTCCCAGCCCATCCCTCTTCCAGGTCCCACCGACCTGCTTTTCCTCCAGGACTCTCCTTTCCCTGAACTGGTTCCCAAGGCTTCCACAGACTGTCCACTATTCCTCTCCCCGCCTGCTCCAGCACTTTCTCTCGCAGTTCCCAGGGGCCATCACTCACCAAACCAGTGGATCACTTTAAAGCCTCTCCCTGTGTAGCACCTCTTCTGTTCTCCTGTTCCCCTGTGTGACTCCAGAAATCTCCACCACTCCTGGCTGTACCCGAACCTCCAGGCCCCAAGGTCACCCTCCCCAGACTGGGGCGACCTCCTGGGTAGGGGCCTCCACAGTGCCTCTGCTACATCTCCAGACTTCCACCTGACATTTCTCCCCAGATTGGGCTGACTCAGAGTATTTAAGGAGGCCTGCCTCCTGCCAATCCTGCTTGGGGATTGGTCAGGGCTCCTTAGAACACTCCAGATGGCTCCACCCATCTCCCAGCTCTCTGACCAGAAACCCTCCTCCAGGTTTCTAGAAAGAAGTGGAAGGTTCTGGTGACCTCATCTGTCAAGTCCACTCAATCCTCCCTGAGCCACTCCTCCCAGACCAGATCAAAGCATTCAGGCCTACCCTTAAACTCAGGCCTGACTAAATGTCACCTCACCTAGCAAACCCTGCTAGAAAAATGCACCTACACTATGGGGGCGCTACATAGATAGAATGGGTCACTTTGGTGTGGTGTTGATAGTGTGGGTTGCTATAGGTAGGGTGAGCTACTTTGGACTGTCAGGGGAAGGTTGGGGTGCAGTGGATAGTAAGGGGTGTTGTAGGTAACGCAATGTTAACAGAAGTGAACTGAGGACAGAAGGTGCAGAGGTCAACCTTGGACAGGGGTACAGAGGTGAGATTTAAATGATGGAGTGTAGAGGTGAGCTTTAGATAGGGGAAAAGCTGAGCTGTGGACAGTGAGGTGCAGAGATGAGCAGTGCTCAGGAGGCGCAAAGCACAGCACACAACATCACCACTCTCCTGCATTCCCGGGGAGGAGGGTTTGAGTTCCTGCACCTATTCTCTGACAAAAACGCCCAGCTTTTCAGACAAAATACTTTTCAGACTCCATGCACAGTATAGAAGCACATTTACCAGCCCCCAGTTTATTGTGAAGAGATCAAGAAGGTCTCACATTTAAGACTTTTTTCAGAGAGACATTAGCCAAAAATATTTTGGGTTAACACGGCAGAAAAATGGTAGGGTTTGATTTGGCCTAGATCAAGCACTATAAATTTTACACCTTGATATTCATGGAGGAGCATAATACACTGCAAAATTGTGGCGCACAGCAGGAATTACCCTGAATAAAAAAATACCAAGTTTGCCAACTAAGGAGCAACTGTGGAAACATTGTGTGGTACCCTGACATTGCTGGAAGACCATAGTACACTATAACCTTTGAGGAGAAATGCAGGAATGACCCTGCATAAGAAATCCCCAAATTTGACAGCTGAGAAGCAACTGCAGAAACATTAGTTGTGGCACTACATCAGTGCCGAAAAAACAGACTACAGCTGTAGTAGCAGCATGAGATGGTAATTCTTGCAGTGGTGGCAGGAGATGGTAATGTTGGCAGGCCAGCAGCAAAGGTAGGAGGTGGTATGGTATATTTTTGGGACCGGATTTAAAGAAAAAATGTAATGGTAAACTCCTGTTTTGTATTACTAATCCAGGACTTGTTCATTTTTATAAAGCTGTGTCTGGGGGCAGGTGGATTATTTTTACTGTCGCAAAACCACCCGCTGCATTAACTGCCTGTTCTAAATACACACTGGCTATGGAGCAGCCCAGCAGCTGAACTGCACGCTGGGCAAGTACAGGTCACTGGTCTAGCCTTGACATCCAGTAGTCAAGTAGGTGGTCCATTTTCAGGGTGTCCACATGCGCCTTTGAGACCATGTAAACGGCGATAATATGGGTTATGGGCTTCCACTGAGTGCTGCTAGCAGCCAGGATTGGGCGATGGATGAGGAAGGAAAATGGGAAAGCCTCACTTAGGTAGCCACTGCCACCACTGCTCCTCCTGCCACCATCATGAGTGTCTGAGGCATGTTGGTCTTGAAAGGGAATTCTGCTACTCTTTAGGAAAGCCATTTAGCGGCTCCTCTACAGAACAATATGGTAAATTGTTGTTTCATGGCAGGATGAGCACTGGTAAGTTCCCCTTATAACAAGGATCCAAAAGAGTGTTCAACCAGTAATAATCCTTCCCCTTTGTGGCCCAAATCCTGGGGTCCTTATTTATGCACGGCAGCATGAATGAGCCCATCTGCAACAAATCTCTGGTGGCAGCGAAACCTGTCTGATGTCACTGAGAGTATTGGTGTCCTCAACCATCTCACCCTACCCATGTATAATTATTACCAGTGATAGGAAGGGGTAGAAAATACCCCTGGAAGCTTGCCCCAAGGCCTCCTCCTGACCACTGGTCCCATTATCTTCCTGCTTTTCCTTATGCTCCTCAGGGGACTGGTGCTGTCTCACATAATTGGAGTGAGGATATAACAGTTTTTGGGACAACAGTAAATCCTCCTCTTCCTACTACTGCTACTGTGATTTCAGTGCCCAGTCTATTAAACCACATAGTGTATTCTCTAGCAGTAACGCTAGAGGGACTGTGTCCCTGATTCCCACTTCACTGTGACTCACCATTCTGATCACTTCTTTGACAGCAGAGACAGTGCGGTACATATGTCCTGAATGAGAAGCCACTAATGTGAAAAAAAAGTTCCTAGGACAAGTCCTTATATTCACACAAATACGCATTTACAGCCTGCTGATGCAAGTGCAGCCCCTGCAGCATGACCAAGGTCAAATTCCAGCAGGTAGGAGCTTAACGAAAAGTGGGTGGCAAGCAGCTGGTGTTGTTGCTGAATTTCAGCCAGTTGAGCAGCAGCTGTGTATGACCACCTAAGATGGCTGGGCACTTTTCCGGCCTGTAAGCAGGTTGGAAGTTTTAGCCAGTTAGTTTGGTGCTGTCCCCACCGGGAGGGTAGGAGTTAAGATCTTTCCCGCTTTTTTTGCTTTTTGGTGGGTCATTTAGTTGGGTCCGACCCACTGGTGCTGTGGCATATAAAAGGGACCATGGTCTGGAGCCTGGTGGACATTCTCAAGGGAGCCAGAAGGATGCCACGTACACGTGCTTTACGTTGGGATGTAAAGCTATCGGAACTTGGGGTTCACCCTAATGACACCAGTGCTCTGCTTTTGACATTTCTTATAGAGGTAAAGGGCAGGACCACCTAGCTATGTCACCCCCACATGACATAACATTCCCGGCATGCACCAGTCCGTGACATTAGAAGGGGGTGGTGCCACCGGGTGACATAGCTAGGTGGCCCTGCCCCTTACTTATATAAGAGATGTCAGAGCAGAGAGGAGGCATTCACTGGGAGGCCTCCCAGGAGCCAGGAGCGTTTTTTTTCCGGGTTGGAGGGCGACATGATTGGTGATGGATTTACATCGAGGGACACAATTTTTTTTATTTTTAATTAAGAATTTGTCAAAAACAGTCTCTTGTGTTTATTACTTTTTGCCACTTTTTTTGTGAATGGGGAAGGGGTACTATGTAGTCAATACCTATTTACATGGGGGGGGAAGGCTCTGGGGGCCCCCTCGTTAAAGAGGGCTTCCAGATTCCAATAAGCCCCCCGCCCACAGATCCTGACTACCACAGGCAAGGATTGTCGGGAAGAGGCCCTTGTCCCAATCAACATGGAGACAAGGTGCTTTGGGGTGGGGGGGCAGGGGGTTACTCCCCCATGTTGAGGGCATGTGGCCTGGCATGGTTCAGGGGGGCGCTCGCTCATCCCATCCCCTTTCCTGGCCTGCCAGGTTGCATGCCAGAATAAGGGCCTGGTATGGATTTTGGGGGGGGGGGCCCAGGCCGTTTTTTTTTTAATTTGGTGAGGGGTTCCCCTCTAAATCCATACCAGTCTCAAAGGACCTGCTCTGGACTGGAGGGGGACCCATGCCATTTTTTTCTTTCTTTTTGTATTAGCTGGGTATCGGCGATTGCAACCGCGAGTCATTTTAAATGGTATTTGACTTGTTTTTCTTCTTTAGAAATGTAATTTTTGCTACAACATGTTTTATGCATGCTGCAGATGCACCACTTTACAGGCACATTAATGGGACCCCCCAGTCACTATATTTAAAGGGATTTTTCATTTTTATTGTTGCACTTTAAGCATAAATAAAATCACTGCTCCTGCAAAAACGATTGTCTTTACATTTTTTTTTCTTTATTGATACGTGTCCCCCGGGGCAGTACCCAGACCCCTATACCCCTTTTAAAATGCCCCTTACTAAAGAGGTGTATTGTATGTACCTGTCCCATACATAGTTTACTGAGTGGGTCTGAACACATTGGGGAATGAAAATATTAGCCAGTAATGGAGTAATGTGAAGACACATGTGGTTGCCAAGAGTAATGTAAGTTTAACAAGCAGCCTGTCAATAGCGTGTACCTGTGATGGTGCATTCCTTTAAAGTGTAGAGGTACGCCTTAAGGTTGAGTGTTTCCCCATGGCAACATCAGCCTTGTCCCAGGGCATTGATAAGAATGGCACAAAGTAAAGCTACCCCATGCGTATGAGTAAAGTGACCCAGTAACAAAGTGCCTTCCATGTGATCCAGTACTTGGCACCCAACGAGCTAATGGGGAAACATGGAGGACATGATAATCTACCACCACCCTGCCCTCTTTCTACTCATAGGCCTGTTGCAGGACATCCTGGAAGCCAGTGCACAGGTTGGTGCCATTGTCACAGATGATCTTGAGTGGCACATAATGGCATGGTAACAGCTACATTTCAGCCTGCCTCAGAAGAACATGGAGAAGGGAGTAGAGGTAGTCACCATCACTAAGTAGCCCCATCCTGCATCTTCCCAGCTGCCAGAAAATTGACCCAGTGGACCATGAAGGAGATGCAACATCCCTGCCCATGCTTCCTGGACAACATTTCTGCCACTGACCATTTGCTCAAGCCACAAGGAGACACCTGCTAGTAGAGGGCAAGGATGGTCTTCTGTGTAAATTTAAAACAAATATTAGCCACCATGGAACAGCGCAAACTGCAAACTTGTGGAAGGAGGCAGACTCTAATAGCTGGAATGTGAGCTATTTTAAAGCCTGCAATCTTGCTAAGATGATATTGAAATGCTGGTCATGCGGGTGACTTGGTTCATAATTTTTATTCTGCTCCAGCAGCTGGAGAAGAGATGCACACTTGGTCAAGATGTAGCAGAATGACAGGGTGGGGTTAGGAGACCTTGAGCACAGTTAAAGAGTAACTCCACTTTTATTGAGAAAAAAATTGCAACCACTTTCCTACTGCCCTATTGCGGAATGACGCAAAGCTCTTAATCATGTGATCAGCTGTGACCAATTACAGCGGTAACCTGGAAGTGCCAGTAATTGGTTTTCCTCAGTTCGTGCTGACAATATGCGAGCAAGATGCGGCTCTCCTGACAGGGGGGTCTGCGCTGATGATCAGCGCATTGATTATCAGCGCAGCCCCCATCAGTGGTGCCAATTATACAAGCTAAATAGTGCCCATCAGATGCCAATCAGTGCCCATCAGTAATGACTGTCAATGCCTCCTTAGTCGTGCTGCCTATCAGTGCCATCTATTAGTTGCCACCCATCAGTGCCCATCATTGCTGCCTATCAGTGCCACCTATTAGTGCCCATCAGTGCCATCTATCAGTGCCCATCAGTGCCGCCTATCAATGCCCATCAGTGCCGCATATTAGTGCCGCCTCATCAGTGCCCGTCGGTGAAGGAGAAAACAAAATTTTATAACAGAAACAAAGAAAAACTTTTTTCTTTCAAAAATGTTGGTCCTTTTTAATTTGTTTAGCAAGAAATAAAAAACCCAGTGGTGATTAACTCCTTCCCGCCTGCGCTATAGCCGAAAGACAGCTACAGAGCGGGCCTGAATTTCCGGGACAACGTCCATGGACATCTTCACGAGCATGCGCTGTTTGCGTGTCCCTGCGCGCTCTGTAATCACCGAGTCTATGAGACTCGGCTGATCACAGATCGGAGTAAGGGGCCCTTACCATGTGATCAGCTGTCAGCCAATGACAGCTGATCATGTGATGTAAACAAAAGAACGGTGATCATTTTTTTTCCCTCGCGTTGTCAGCATGAAGGAAAAAAAGAGCCGATCACCGGCTTCTGTCAGAGGGACATCAGTCGGCGGCCGCGAATGGCCCGTCTGTTCCCCCTGCCAGTGCCACCTAGCAGTGCCCACAGTGCCACTTACCTTTGCCCACAGTGCCACTTATCAATGCCCACTACTGCTGCCAATCAATTCTCTTCAGCGCTTCATCATCAGTGCTGCCCATCAGTGTCCCCTACCACTGCCACCCATCAGTGCCACCTATCAATGCCGCTTTATCAGTGCCCATCAGTGCAACCTATCAGTGCCATCAATGCAGCCCATCAGTGCACATCAATGAAGGAGAAAAATTACCTGTTTCAGGTATTTTATAACAAACTATGAAACTTTTTTTTTTCAAAACTTTTGGTCTTTTTTTCATTTTTTTAAGCAAAAAATAAAAAATCCAACAGTGATTAAATACCACCAAAATAAAGCTCTATTTGTGGGGAAAAACTTTGTTGAAGATTCCTACCTTTTGTTATTCTGAAGAAATTCTTGTGTTTTTCTCTGTGTCCATGTGGGAAAGTGAATCTAATGGGAGTGGTTTCATAATTATCAATCAGCTGCAACACCTGCAGGGCATTAAAGAGGAAAACTGCTGGGCCTGCATCCCTTTACACGTGATTTCCTATTGAACTATTGCGCCAACAGACATTTCTGTTGCAGGGGATGCCTGAAATCTGACTTGTATCTTAGTGCAGACTTCTGGGAAAATTGGTGAGCTAATCACGTAAGCAGGAAATTATGTTTCTGGGGGCATTCTGTACATATTCTGTGTATAGAACACCTACAGGTAGCCATATTGCATTTTCAGAAAATTACAGCTGCTGCAGATTGAAAAGGAAAAGTAATTTTTAATAACAATATGACCGGTGTCGCAATTATACAATTGCTATATTATTTTTTCTATATTTGCCCCACGAAAGTGGAGTTACCCTTTAAAGCAGTGGTTCTCAACTCCAGTCCTCGGGACCCACTAACAGGCCAGCTTGCAGGATAACTGAAATACATCACAGGTGATATCATTTACTGCTCAGTGATTGCAGTATTCTAGTCTACATCTCACCAAGGTAATACTTAAAATCTGGCCTGTTAGTGGGTCCCGAGGACTGGAGTTGAGAACCACTGCTTTTAAGCCTATGCCTGACTCTACTAGCCTTGGCCCCATGCTGACCTTCTTCACTATAAAGACAGAACTTCAAGCTGAAGTTCCTATATAACAGCCACTGCAGACCAGCTGGGTGCCTGTGACCACCTACTTCTTTGGAGAGGTTACTTGGATGACACGTTTAAGGCTTGGTTATATATTATATAGGTAATGGCAAAGGTAATATCGTTTCTAAAAACAAACTGTAGATGGCAAAAAAATTACTAAATATTTCCTATTCCCGGTAATTCATTTAGAGCATATTGGAAATTAGATACTTTGTACCTAGTTGTTCCTCAAGCTGCTCCAAAATAGTTTAAATTTAGAAATCAAAATTAGTTCTATTTGGGACAACGCAAAAATACAGTATTTTTTCTATAAAACATTTTGTATTAAAATATCCAACTTCTACCTCAAATCTCTAGAACAATAAAAATGAGCCATTGTAGAATTATAATAGTTTTATTTCAACAGTACAATAAAAGTACAATAAAAAAACTATAATAAATAGGAGAAGTTTATTAAACAAAAACTCTGATTATTTAAATATATAAGCCGTCATCATCATACTTGAGAAGGTCAGTTTTTTCATACAAGAAATACAGTAATACAATAAAAAGGAAACGCTTAATTACAAATCAGTGTTCATTGTATCCTGAGTCATTTCATCTTCTGTACACTCATTATTAATGATCATTTTTCAGATGTTTTCTTTAAGTATTTTGGACCATAAGTATTGCAAGTAATCCAAGCAGAACAATATACTACCTTTAGGGCACTTTCACACTGGGACGGGGGGGACGGTAGCGTTAAATCACCGCTAGTTTCAGCAGAGGGGGCTAAAAAGGGGGTAAAAGCACCAGCACTCATCGCTTCCGAAGCGTTGTGCAGCCGATTCAGAAGTGCTGCCCATTGATTTCAATGGCAGGGGCGGTGGCGGAGCGGTGTATACACCGCTCAGCGCACCGCCCCAAAGATGCTGCTTACAGGACTTTTCCTAATGTTCTGCAAGCGAACCACCCCAGTGTGGAAGCACTCAGGCTTTCACACTGGGGTGGATTGGAATGAGTTTTTCAGGCACTTTACAGGGGCGCAAAAGCACCTGAAAAAAATCTCAGTGTGAAAGTGGCCTTAAATACAACACGATAGGCTGATGTCTGTTGAAGCCCATTACTTGTTACAGATGAAATATTAGAGCTTGGTAATAAGCTTTTATTTTCATGAAAAGGAGGTCAGTTGTGGCTTCATAGTCTGGATTGGATATTCCTTAACTTTGTAAATTGGGGAAGTATCACCACCATCAGTATTAATCTTTTTTTTTTTTTTTTTTGTGATCAAACATTAGAAAAATGGTGTTGATGTGATGGAATGTAATCTAAGCAATTTTGAATGTGGAATGACTGTTGTTGCTGGGTGTGATGGTTGTAACTTCTCCAAAAATCCTGGCATCCTGGAAAGCCCTGGTGGAGCCTTATTAAATGGAACAGGTTGGAGCCATTTGATGTCACACAAGGTTTGGAAATTCTGTGTTTTACTTTGCATTTTAAATGCTGATTTTAATTAAAGGTATGTGGAGTGGAGCACAGGATCTCTAGTAGATTTTAAGGACTGAAGAGGTTCTCATCTGGTTTCTTTTGGATTGCTCTCCAGAGAACAGGGCCTGAAACTGGGCTCTTATCTCAGAAAGAATGGAAGTGTATAAAGTAAAGTGCCAAAACTGGTGTCATCCAAAAACGCTGTTTGGAGTCATAAAAAGAAAAAAAAGCTAGTATGTTTTAGGAAGTCTGAGGCACCTTCTTCCTCAAAGTGTAGAGCTGCTCCAATCACTAGTTTGACATCCAGAATACAATGCTTTAGTCTTTATTAGGCCCTAATGAGACGCATTAGCTTTGTTTTTATGTGATTCCATATAAAGAACTCTGACGCACCAATTTTGAGGTTTCCCCGTGATTAAAGCAGAGCAAAGTGCACCATGGAGGTCTTTCTCTGATTTCTCTATTTCAGCTACTTGGTATGTACAGCTTCAAATGTTAGGTACAAAGATTACGCTGAAAGGTTTTGGTCAGTAAAGCTCCTGGGACAGCCCAGTTGCTGTTTTGGATTTGTCAGAGATTTTTATTATAATTGCTTTTAGACCTTCTGAAAAAAGGGTTCCTATCTCAGGGTGAGCTGCAGTTCAATTTTGTAGAGGTGTTTACACCTAAGTGTCAATTTGGTAGAAGTACTAGAGGCATTGGTGATATTGTATGATTCTCAAGTGCAATCATCTGCAGAAAAAAACAGAAGAAATGACATTGACAAGTTATAAAACAAAACAATTCTACTTGCCCTAACACTATACTTATTTATAGTTTTATATCAAATGGAAACTAATGTATATTTCCTGGAAGTTTTCACAGATGTTTTTGATGTAATGTGACATACATCCCTAAAGGTGAAGTAGAGCCAAAGGTTGTTCATTCTGCACTCCTGTGACCTGTTTTTAGCAGACAGTGGGCTGAAGCCCGCTGTCGGTTGATGTCACAGAGCCGGTCCAGGCTCAGGTATGTTCGTGAACCAAACATATGGTCGGGATCCCCCCACATGTCTAGACCACCACCTGGCTCAGCCTCTCAGCTAGCTGCTCCTGTCGCCTCCATAGTCCAGCACTCCACTGACAGGGACCAACTCCCTGCTCAGGGATCAATCAGCGGTGTTTGATCGCTCGGTTCTCAGTGTTGCAGCCAGTGGGGTACAGATGCAGCATCGGACCGATGCTGCATCCAGCTAGGCAAGTATAGATCTGCAAAAAACATACTTTTTAAGTATATAGAAAGCTAAAATCCTTATTTATTGTAGAGAGTAGGAAAGAATTGTAAACAATGTTAGATTGGTTTGCCTTCTTTGTCCCATTTGGATGATCTCCCTATATTTCCTGTTCCCTAGACATATCAGTAAGTCTGTTGATATTTCTCCAAAGTGAGGAAAATCTTATCTTAGGTTCCTCCAAAAGAGATGTGTCCTTAGAAAAATGCCCACTCCCTTCTTGTTCCAGTAGCAGCTCAAAATGTGGGATTTTTCCTCACTTTTGGCCCCAGTGACAATGGTCACCAGGATAAATAGAGGTTTAATCTTGCCAATGGTGACACAAACAGCAGTAAAATTTGGCAGGAGCTCTTCCTTTTCCCTGCTCTTTTGAAAACTAAAAAGAACTGGGTTTAATTTGCTGTTCCTTCTCTACCTCCTCTATTGATTACTTCCAATGGGTGCTCTGGTTTTCTCCAAGAACCGAAAAACTGGTGGGTGACTTGGCATACAACTAGTGTTGCCCTAGATTTTATTTCTGTGCAAAGAGTTACCATTATTTCTGCTAGGTAAATAGAACACATCTAGAAGTGTTTTCCAATGCTGTGAGAAGACTTCCAAGTGGCATTGATGGTGGGGAGCTTAAAGAGGAAGTAAACCCTGATGGGTTTTACTTCCTCTTTATTACCCTGCAAAGTAAAAGCATAATAGCCCTTTGAACACTTAGTGGGTACCTGATGTTCATAGGACAATTCTGCAGAGGAGGGCATGGAGGTGGCGGAGGGGGAGAAGAAGGAGGGGGTAGAGCTCACAGGTCTGGCATCATCACCACCAGCTGTAGGGAGCCGAGGGGGCACAACAAGCTGCAGCACAGAGGCCTGTCCTGCATCCCTTCGAGTTGCGAGCAGTGTTACCTAGTGTGCTGTGAACAAAATATATCGTACCTGCCCATGCTTGCTGGATCAGGTGTCAGCAGTAAGGTGGATTTTACGGCTGATTGCCTTGCCCAACGACGCCAGAACATTCCCTTCCACGTGATGGTAGAGAGATGGAACAGCCTTACCTGAAAAGTAGTGGCGACTGGGAACCTGCCATTGTGTTACAGCACATTGTGCAAATTCACGGAAGAGGGCAGAATCCACCAGGCTGAAAGGCAAAAGTTGGAGAGCCAACAGCTTTTACAAGCTTGCATTTAGATGCTGGGCATGTAGATGGCAGGGACTGTATTTTTTTCCACTGCAGCAGATGAGGCAGAGAAATTTGCCGGCTACAGTCTACAGCTGGTGGTGTGCTTCTGGCATATGTGCTGCTAGGACCTGGGACAACCTGTGCTATACCATCATCTCTGTCAGTGGAGGCTGCTGAGAGGTAATGACTCAGTATAGCAGGGGCAGACTGAAGTGGGTAAGGAGGAGGAGGGACAGATTTGTGCCCCTTTTGTGTGGCTTTTAGGTGTTCTTGCCAATGGCCTGAGTGGTTGGACGTTAAATGCCTTGTTAAACATGTGGTACCCAAATGGCTAGTGTTTTTGCCACGTTTGATGTGCTTGAGACACAGTTTGCAGATAGTAACAGTGCAATCTGCTGCAGATGTGCTGAAAAAGGCCCAGCAAGCTGAGCTTAGGGGAGTGGGCCGGGAGAGAAGAGCTGCAGAATTTGATGGAATAGGGTGTCTGCTCTGTACTCTTTCTTGATGTCGGCCTCCTTGGGGTTGTGCCGCCTCACCTTCAGTTTCCTCCTTTGCTCTATCTGGCACCCAACTCGCATCAGTGACCTCATCATCATCATCTCCATCTCCTCCATCATCATTACCACTGGAGACAACTTGGCAATACGCTGTGGCTGGTGGAAGATGAATGCCAATTTTTCTACCAGTGTTCTCCCCTCTATCTAGGCTCAAACTGGCAGTAATGCACTTAGAACTATATGGTGTTAAACTGGCAGTAACGCACTTAGAACTATATGGCGTTAAACTGGAAGTAACCCACACAGAAGTAAATGGCGTTAAACTGGCTATAACACACTTACAACTATATGGCGTTAAACTGGCAATAACGCACTTTGAACTATATGGCGTTAAACTGGAAGTATCGCACACAGAACTAAATGACGTTAAACTGGCAGTAACGCACACAGAAATAAATGGCATTAAACTGGCAGTAAGGCACTTAGAACAATATAGCATTAAACTGGAAGTAACGGACACAGAAGTAAATGGCGTTAAACTGGCAGTAATGCACTTAGAACTATATGGCATTAAACTGTCAGTAAGGCACTTAGAACTATATGGCGTTAAACTGGAAGTAACAAACTTAGAACTATATGGCGTTAAACTGGAAGTACCACACAGAAGTAAATGGTGCTAAACTGGAAGTACCGCACACAGAAGTAAATGGCATTAAACTGGCATTAACGCACTTAGAACTATATGGCGTTAAACTGGTCGTAATGCACGCAGAACTATAAGGTGTTAAACTGGCAGTAACGCAGTTAGAACTATATGGTGTTAAACTGCAGTAACGCACACAGAAGTAAATGGTGTTAAACTTGCAGCAACCAAATATACGGTGTTCAACCATCACTACACTGACGCTATCTGAACTGTCCCTACTCTAGCTATACACTAAAGTAAAGATTACTGACACGGTGTCACTACACTGAAACTATCTGAGCTGTCCCTACTCTACATATACACTAATGTATGTATGAATAACATGGTCTCATTACACTACACTTAAACTATCTGAGCTGTCCCTACTCTAACTGCACACTATGTAAAGCTGAATGATGGTCCTCCTCACTTCTCACACTATCCCTAGACTGACACTAAACTAATATTCTACAGTGACAATTAAAACAAAATAGCACAGTTTAGCACACTAGCTAACTAATAGCACTGAACAGAGCCCTGTTCTATCTCTCTCCAGCCAAAATCACACTGAAAATGGCTGCCATTGAAAGAATACTTTTATACTGTGGGGCGGTATTGAGCCATGATTGGATAAAGTAATGATTACAGTGTCCAGTCATGACTCTGACAGTGTGACAGTGCTCTGTGCCCTGATTGGCTGTAGCTTTTACTGCACTATCAGGGCATGCAATGCATTCTTCAGTGCTGCATTGCATTTTGGTTGGTTCGGGGAGGCGAGCAAATGGTCGAACGTCCCGTGTGTTCAGATATTCGCCGAATGACCGAACAGCGAAAGTTCGTTCCCAACTTATGCTCGGGCCGAACTGTTTGCCCATCCCTGCTAGGGACAAAAGGGATGTGAAATGATTTGATGCAGTAATGTAAACTTACAGATTACAGTGTGCTGTATGTGTTATGTGTGTTTCACGTTTTGAATTTGCTACCGGGCTCCACCCCCATGTTAAGCGACACTCACAGGGAACGGAGCTCGGAACCCAGAGGCATCTGGTGAAGGATTCCACTGGAGGACACAGCGGGGGAGCATTGCAGGATCCTGGGGACAAGGTAAGTAACTTTGCCTGGATCCTGAAATGCGATCCCGAGTGTGGCTCAGGGTTACCGCTTTTGATAATGAAAACTCATCCCAAGACACACTCGGGAATACCGTTAAGGAGGCTAATGTTTAAACGACTGGCAACAAAAGTGAGTACACCCTTAAGTGATAATGTCCAAATTGGGCCCAATTAGCCATTTTCCCTCCCTGGTGTCATGTGACTCATTAGTGTTACAAGGTCTCAGGTGTGAATGGGGAGCAGGTGTGTTAAATTTGGTGTTATCACTCTCAGCACTCATACTGGTCACTGGAAGTTCAACATGGCACCTCATGGCAAAGAACTCTCGGAGGATCTGATAAAAAGAATTGTTGCTCTACATAAAGATGGCCTAGGCTATAAGAAGATTGCCAAGACCCTGAAACTGAGCTGCAGCACAGTGGCCAAGACCATACAGGATAGGACAGGTTCCACTCAAGAACAGGCCTTGCCATGGTCAACCAAAGAAGTTGAGTGTACATGCTTAGCATCATATCCAAAGGTTGTCTTTGGGAAATAGACATATGAGTGCTGCCAGCATTGCTGCAGAGATTGAAGGGTGGGGGGTCAGCCTGTCAGTGCTCAGACCATACTCCGCACACTGCATCAAATTAGTCTGCATGGCTGTCGTCCCAGAAGGAAGCCTCTTATAAAGATGATGCACAAGAAAGCCCACAAACAGTTTGCTGAAGACAAGCAGACTAAGGACATGGATTACTGGAACTATGTCCTGTGGTCTGATGAGACCAAGATAAACTTATTTGGTTCAGATGGTGTCAAGTGTGTGTGGCAGCAACCAGGTGAGGAGTATAAAGACAAGTGTGTCTTGCCTACAGTCAAGCATGGTGGTGGGAGTGTCATGGTCTGGGGCTGCATGAGCGCTGCCGGCACTGGGGAGCTACAGTTCATTGAGGGAACCATGAATGCCAATATGTACTGTGACATAATGAAGCAGGGCAGAGACTGGGCCCAAAGGCAGTATTCCAATATGATAACAACCCCCAACATACCTCCAAGATGACTACTGCCTTGCTAAAGAAGTTGAGGGTAAAGGTAATGGACTGGCCAAGCATGTCTCCAGACCTAAACCCTATTGAGCATTTGTGGGGCATCCTCAAACGGAAGGTGGATGAGCGCAAGGTCTCTAACTTCCACCAGCATCGTGAGGTCATTATGGAGGAGTGGAAGAGGACTCCAGTAGCAACATGTGAAGCTCTGGTCAACTCGGTTAAGGCAGTGCTGGAAAATAATGGTGGCCACACAAAATATTGACACTTTGGGCCCAATTTGGACATTTTCACTTAGGGGTGCACTCACTTTTGTTGCCAGGGGCTTCGACATTAATGGCTGTGTGTTGAGCTATATTGAGGGGACAGCACATTTACACTGTTATACAAGCTGTACACTCACTACTTTACATTGTAGCAAAGTGTAATTTCTTTAGTGTTGTCACATGAAAAGATATAATAAAATATTTACAAAAATGTGAATGTATTCACTTTTGTGATATACTGTATCTATCTGGATAGAGTAGGGAATGTTTAAAACCACTGAGGTTTTTCTTGCCATGTATCATATTAGGGAGATTCCCCATATCTTTCTGACCAGTAGACACAACAGCAAAAGAGAGGAAAATCTTGCCAAAGTAAGGGAAATTCCCCTCACCGGAACAAGTGTCCCTATTGTAAAACTGCCCCTCTTTTTCTTTTCTGGTGACAACTCAAAATTTTAGATTTCCCATCTATTTCAGCCACAGAGGTAATGGTTATCAGGACATACAGAAAAGTATATTTCCTTAATGGTTATAAGGACAGCAATATAAACTAACACATAAGTACAGATAGGTCACATCTATATATTTTTTAGTGGAATCGTTGCACTTCTTCTTCCCTCTAGACGCCACACACCCTGACTAATCCCTCTTTAATGTTCACATAGTCTCTGCTAAAGGGATCTTGAAGAGTCACATTCATGCACAACCTGTCACCAAAGAGGAGATTTACTAAATCTGGAGCACTGAGAATCTGGTGCAGCTGTGCATGGTAGCTGACCACCACCAGTGAGTGGAATCATTGCAAGAATTCAATGATAAAATATTTGTGTTCTCTGTACTTCATAGTACTGTAAGTTTACCTATGAGAATGTTGTACCTAATGGTACTATGAGTGGTGGGAGAAAGCAGTATAAAAGAAGGCTAGGGTGAGAGTAAAAGGTCTTTTTAAAGGGTTAGTTCACCTTTACCAAAAAACTACCAATGCAGGTAAGAGGGAACCTATAGTTAAAAACAAACTGTGCTGCTTTAACTAAAGTTGGATCATGCCCTTGCTATAGGTGTAGGTCATTTATGTACCCCCTGAAGCCTGACTGAAAACCTACCAGAGATGGCATTATCCCACCCTACCTTGTTGCTAGGACATTGCTAAAACACCCTAGTCAAATCAAACTTCCACAAATGTGCTCTTTCTCCCCTGTTGCAGTAGCTCTGAGCTGCGATGGGGAAGATAATGGACCACACATGTGTGGGGATTTGAGAACTTGTCCGTGTCATGGTGGAGGTGAGCAGTAACAGATGTGAGTGTCTTGGCAACATTAGACAGCTCATATTTATCTATAGGCACCCCTTACCTGCATAGGCAGTTTTTTGGTAAAAGTGATCTAACCCATTAAAAATAAAACCTACCAGTATTTTCGCATCCTGTAAAAAAAAAAAGGTGATCATTTCATGAAAAAGTTCTTAGCGGAGGACATCGCTCAGAGGTATAATGTAAAATACAGCTTGAAACACTGGCAGCCAACAAGGATAAGATGATGACCAGCACGTTTGAAATTATTAGAATATAGTAAATTGTATATGTAGTTGTCTGCAAAAAAAACAAGAAAAAAAAAACAATGGATATATATACAAAGCAAAACAAATGTTAGATGTAGTTAAACTAAATTTAGACAGTCAGACTAATCATTATTCTGCACTTCCAGGAATGTCTGCTGCCTGCATCCCCTGCTGCACTCTGTGCGTCAGTCCTCTAAACCCCTATCTCAGTCCTGAGTCCTGTTGATAATATTGATAAAGGGGATAGCCACAGCCAAAATGGAGGGGACTCAGGCACCTGATACTCCCAGAAAAGTCAAATTCTGAAGAATCTTATAGATGTTGCAGAGCTGAAATCAAGAGAACGCATGAGCCGCCAGAGAGGTGAATACTAGAGTTGAGCGAACCCGAACTGTAAAGTTCGGGTCCGTATCGAACTTTTGGGTGTCCGGGACCCGGACCCAAAAAAAAAGTCCGGGTTCGGGTCCGGGGTTCTGGTATTTTATTCCACGTGTTGAAAAGCTGCCAAGGGCAGCCAGTCAACAAGTGTTTCACTGGTTTTCCCTAGAAGCCATCACAGCCATGCCTACTAATGGCATGGCTGTGATTGGCCAGTGCACCATGTGACCCAGCCTCTATATGGGGCTGGAGTCACCGTGCTGTATGTCATATGCTCTCAGGATAGTTTAGGGAGAGGATGCTGCTGGCTCTGTGAGGGACAGATTGCAGAACATCTCATCCTGCATTACTGAACGATCTGATTGTGGACTAGGGAGAGATACTAGTACTGGTGCTAGGACTCTAGGACTTTAGGACTCTAGGACTTTCCAGGACTTTGTTACAGCCATTTTTGTGCCTAAAAATTTGGGTCCCCATTGATTTCAATGGGGTTCGGAGTCCGTGTCAAAGTTCGGGTCCAGTCCGGACCCGAACCCGGACTTTGTCCCGAAGTTTGGCCGAACCAGCAGAACCCGAACTTCCAGAGGTTCGATCAACTCTAGTGAATACATTATTTGATGCAGGCATCCAATACTGCATTGCAGAAAGAAAGGAGATTTTACATGTGCTAGTCTGTTATGTTGCCCAAAATGACAAAAACTACAGGTTCACTGTACAGAAAAGGGTTAAAGTTAGGGAGCAGAAGTGTAAATGACCTATGACCCAAGGAGGGGACGTGGTGATGCCAAAGGGACTCTTGCAGGGTTCCAGGACACTTTGGAACAGCACCTCTTAAGAGACTGAAGGTTCTCTGGAGCAATAGATAAAGACAGCAGAGGGCGCATCTGAGTGTAGTGGATTAAAACATAGTTATTGAAGTAGACAATTAGCAACTTGCACAAATCATAAGGGGTAGCTTGCACATCAGAAAATAAATGCCTCTGAGGTGAATTTTCAATGCACTGTGTGCAGTTCCTCATTTGGGGCAAGCAGCACCTGCAGCTGAAATACCAAGAAGACATTACAGGGGGGCAGCAGACTAAGTGTAGCAGTATATAGAATAGAGTATTTAGAATGGAGTTTGAATTTAATATGTATCGATAACTTACAAATATGTCTTTGCACATGGGTTGGAAATACAAATTGGAGTTACAGTCAAGGTTCCACAAGTCCTGCAGGTCGAGGACGCTGAGTGCCAACCCGACACAGCTGAGAGCCAATGACACTAAGTTCAAGGAAAGCAAACTCTTGACCTACAGAGAGAAATATGATAAGAATTAAATGTATCAATAAGGACAGCATTAACCTCTTTCATCAATCAGACCTTCGACCACAGTGTATGGCCTTTCTCTACTTCACCCATTGGTTTGACTTGACGTGCCTGGGCACTGACATAAAATTTGAACCAGGGCATTATAAGATTTAAGCCAAATACATTACTGCAAACTTAAAGAAAATCTATGTTTTGCCCATACAGGAAAGCAGCAATTTCACTTAAAGCCCAATATCAAGTTAGGCCTCCTCCCTTCAATTGCATCACTAGTCCCTCTCCATGGTCCCCAGTCTGGTTACATGACATCACGAGTCCTCCATGGAGAGGTCCAGAATGCTGCATAGAATGTCCCTCGTGATGAGTGGTGCTTATTTCTTTCATTCGCCTGTGAATTCTGAGTGGTTTGATAATGCACCAACAGGGGCAGGTCCTTGACATCCTGGGCTTACAGGAAGTGGATGAATGATGCTGGGTGTCATTCAATCTGGAAAAAAACTGGCACTGGTGGGGAGTGGGGAAGAGGTCTGAAGAACATAAGTTATTTGGCATATGAGAGACCCAGTCATAGAGAATAATGGGATACACTTTTTGCTATCATCAGGAAGATGGCCAATTCATTAATCTCTATGACTCTGAGTTCACATATGCCTGGTAGGTCTGTGTATGAACCCTGTGTAGCCAGGTGCTTAGCTAAGAATGACAGTGAGAGAAACACTGGCTGCATCAGCTCTCTGTAGCTGCTACCCAGCAGTTCAATTGACTGAATAAGGAAGCAGTGTACTGTGGGAACTGTAGTCCTGAGGAGAGGCTTTACTGTGTAATAAGAACTTGTGGCCTTCATGCCCAAGAGAGGAGATTGCCAGGAGAAGGGGAAATATCTGCATTTCCCAGGTTGTGCAGGACACATCATCCTCTTGCCATGAAGGAGACCAGAGAGTGCACATCCCTGTCCAGTGTGCATCATCTGTGCTGCATTTTGGTTGCCTGAGCAGGATCTGGAGTGCTGAGCTTGTGGGGTGCTGACAGACAGATTCTCCTGGGTGCAGAGCAGAGAATGGACTAATCACTATGTGCAAATCAGATGGTGATTTACAATACCACTGGGACTGGTGAGCTGCTACTGTGGGAATTTACTATCTGCTGCTAGAGAGACTGAGCCCTTTAGGAACTGACTATACAGCCATCTAGTAGCCTTATTTCTATTGACTGGGACTGTTCTCATGTGCACCAACAATACAACTGGGCCCCAGAGCTAGCTGGCTGAAGAGTTAGGACTAAAGACTGCCCCTTTGCAGCTGTTACACAGAGACCTTTACCTATTGCTTATGCTAAGAGGTACCTCTCTGGCAACATTGCACCATATCCAGGCCATTCTCTTAAAATGCACTCTAGACTAGTTATAGTATTATTATTTACATTACAGTTAATGCTTTTATGCACTGTTTATTGCTGACTTTTGCTGATTTATGTGTTGATTCCAGTCTAGTGGTACAGAACTCTATTCTAAGTTACTTTGGCATAGTGATTTTACTGTCTAGCGGACTGTGTTTGAACCTACCTTCTGTGTGTTCATTTATGCTCAACACACCATTTATTCTAACCCATAATAATTTACCACTAAACGGTCTTGTGTTTATTTCATGGTACTAATTCACACCTAAGTTAAAGTGGTTGTATACTCAGTACAACCACTTTAACCTACTGGTAAGTCTATAATAAGGTTTACCTGTAGGTTCCTACTTGCACCGTTTAGTAGATATTCACTGTATTCGCATGTGCAGACATCATTGTCAGATGCACGGTGAAGAAACAGCCCGACTCTGCTGTTTCTTCACTATGTGTGTCGTTACCGACGGCTCCCACACACGCACGTACGCACGGCTCCCGCGCGCGCAGGAGGGACGTCAGCGTGGCTCCGGCCAGTCACAGCGCTGGAGCCCGCGCTGTGATTTGCCAGAGCTGCCAAACCTAGAAGAAACATGTAGCCGGTCACAGCGGTTTTCGGGGACCGCTGCAACAGCTTCGTTCCAAGGTAAGTATTTCATAATGAGCTAGTATGCGATGCATACTAGCTCATTATGCCTTTGTCTTGCATGTTTGTTTTTTTTTTAATTTGTCACTAGACTTTACAACCACTTTGAAGGTATCTTTGCTTGTGTTCTTATAAGTGCTTGTAGTAACTTTCATTCAATCAGGAGTGTCAGAGAGGCTGAGGTTGTTCTTGAGTTGAGGCACAGAACACAGAACCCAAATTACCAATCAGTTCCTGCGGGGTAGTGCTACATGAATTTAAAACTTACATGGATAGAATTGTGAGGTGAGGGGGAAGGGGTGAGGGAGCTCAAATTGGCATAGCCAGATATGAACTCCTACCAATTTCAACCACAGTTTGGCCTTTTTTTTGCAATTTATATCTGGTTCAAAGTGGCTTATCATTAATGGTTTCATATTTTCAAGGTGTTGATATAAACTGCTGGCAGTGTGCTCTCACAGGTACACACATATGCGTCCCCAAAGAAGAAGACCCACTTCAGGGAGGCAGCATATGTGCGTATGTTCAAAGTGGAACGGAAGTCATCCTAGGGCCCCAATAACACTTATATAATGTGGCATCTTCTTTCTTTGGCCATAGATTATGTAATACATGCGTATGCGTACTGGAGTTACACCATCCCAGCAGAACTCTTGGCATTGTACAAATGCTGAGTATGGACTGAAAGTGTACACAGCACTGAGAATGCAAAGACAAAAAACATGCTAGGGGAACAGGGGAGGAATTGTTTGTTCGAATAGATATACAACATTTTCTTTGTACTTTAAGTAATATTAAACCCTCCATTATTTAGCAACTTCAGTGGCTAAATTAATTGTTTACTGAGTATGAAGCTTCTTTATCTTTTAAACCTTGCCTATTTTCCAGATTATGCTGGTGCCATGACAGCTACCCCAGGTTTCCTCTTTCAGGGCGGTTTCTTTCTCCTGCAGCATTTTATGAAGCCACAATATAAACACACAGCCCTGTAGCCTAGGTTGCTCCTCCCTACTTTTCTCCTATCTATTCCTCCAACTCTTTTCTCCAAGGTAACAGACTGGTGGGAGACTGCACTGTCCAATGTTATCTCTTCCTGTGAAGACCAAAAGCTCAGGGAAGCAGCACTGAGAGAGCAGGAGCCAGCATCACTGAAAGTTATAAACTGCTAGTGCTGGAGAAATTGTATCAAATAGTTTACTGGAGAATATTTATTTCATTGTGCTCAATGTGTCAACTAAAAACTGCTGAGGTCTTAAAACTGTACAACCATTAACAGTCACAGGGGTTTACGGGGTAATATTCCCTCCTATTGTGATGTAAATGACCTAAAAAGGAAGTACTAGGCTTCCAAGTTCTGGTACCACCATTGACTCCAGTCAGCAAATCAGGTGTGAGGACAGGCAGCATCCATCTATGATACTGGACCCCATGTGACCTGATAAAGGATCCAAAGACCCCTTTACCAGTTCACTTACCATGCAGAACATTTTTCCTAGCAGATTAGGAACCTATGTGCAGCATTCAGTCGCTATTTGTTAATTTTTCACACTGTGACTTTGCTTTTGAACCTACTGAATTAGCCTGTCTGTATGAATAATACAAAAAAAATCCTGATCAGGCCCAATTTATTTACTTCTTTGATTGAATCTATTTTGTGACTGGCTTACCTTGCAGAATGTGGGTTTAATACTTGCTAAAGTAGTGAAAGATCCTGTAATTAGGTACTGTAAAAAAAAAAAAAAAGACAGTTAATGTGCTTATAATGATTGTACATGTTCTGAAAGATGCTATACATATATACAATCCATATATTGTAGTCAAGTGCCTCTTTACCTGCTTTCCTTAGTACTGGGTGCAGGCCCCTTTAACTCCAGTACACCCAATCCTCTGGGCTCCTATCATCCCCTGGACCCATGGACATGTGCGGTTGATATAAATTCTAGCTTTTCCTGTACTCTGGTGCTTAAAGTGACCACTTCTGATGGCTCAGCAGCCAGTGACTGGTCATATAAGCTGTCACCAGGCCCTGAGTTTACCAACGGCGTAACCAGAGTGTAGGTCCCCGATGAGTGCAAGACCAGCTTTCTTGTAAGCCCCAGTCCCAGTGGATACTGTGCCAACTGACTCAGGGGCGGATCCAGGGGGGGCAATGGGGCAATTGCCCCCCCCCCCCGGAAAATATTAGTGACTCCAAGGCTTTCTCCCTCCGCCACCTCTGCAGGGACTTTATTTCTACTTCCCCTGCTCCTCGCGGCTCCTAGGAGGCATAAAATATGTTCCCTGGGTCCCATCAGTTTAGTTAGAGGGGCCCAGGCAGTAGTGTTGCTATGGGGGTGCGGACCCTGGGTCCCATCAGTTCAGTTAGAGGGGCCCAGGCAGTGGTGTTGCTATGGGGGTGCGGTAGGGTTGCCACATCATCCCTTTAATCCAGGACACATACTAATTACACAGGTTCTGTGGCTGATTAAGGTGGTAATTAAACTCACTTGGTGCCTTATCTGTATTAAATCAGCCACAGAACCTGTGTAATCCATATGTCTCCTGGATTAAAGGGATGATGTGACAACCCTAGGGTGCGGACCGGGTGACACCAGGGCCGCCGCTACATACTACTAGTACTCGCCCAGCGTGCTCCTGCCTTTCTCAGCAGTCACTTCCCTGTCAGGTGGAGTGATCTCCACTTGACAGGAGCTTCCTAGTCCCGGCTGGCGTGATGTCATCCAGAGATTCAGAGGCCGGGAGCACAGGATTGAACAGAGCACCAAATGCTGCTGATATGATCTAGCAGCCAGAGAGCCCGTGCACTGCAAGTGAGTGATCACTTAACTCATTAACACAAGAGTTGTCTTAGCTGTGTGAACTGGCTAATGTTTTAGGAGGGGGGGGGGGTTAATGAATTTACAAAGGTATTTGTAATGTGCAGCATGAAGGGGTTAATGTACTCACTGATGGATTGGTGACCAGTTGAAATTGTTTAACCCCTTTGTGCTGCATTAGTGGCAGTGGCACCGTCAGTGTTCATTAACCCCTTTTATGCTGCAGCATGAAGGGGTTTATAAACACTGACACTGATGCAGCACAAAGGGGTTAAATAATTACCGCTGGTCACTAATGCATCATGAGTACATTAACCCCCTCCATGCTGCATATTACAATTACCAATCATCATCATTATCATTATGATAATTACACAGTACAGGTGCATTGAACCACAGCACCTGTACTGTGTGATTATCAGGATGATAATAATGATATTTAACAACAGTGAAATTCATCTTTAGGCCTCATTCACACGGGGAGCTGCATGCTGCAGTCATGCATCTAACATGTGAGGATGTTATTTATTGGCTTGGGGATGAATAAAGTGTTGCATATATCCCTGTGCCAGTGTTCTGTCAAAATAGCCAGCATAGCATCCCATTTATTTCCACTGAGACACACAGCCACTGTGTCCCATTATGTCATGTGTGCGGGTGTGGGTCCCAGAATGCATGCAGGGTGCGTTCAGAGACCCGCACCAGCATGTCATATTGGGACATAGCAGCTGTGTCAGTGCAGCCATGTGTCAGAATACAAATAAATGGGATGCTGGCATGAGGATGCATGTAACACTTTAAAACAGTTTCACTGTTTTAGGGCCAGTTTACACCATAGAAACACAGTCCGGATGCATTGCAGATGCTTTTATGCATGCGCGTTTTTGATTTGCATTCCTGTGCATTTTTGATGCAACCGTATAACCTACTTTCCATGAGTTTTTGATGCAGAAAAAAAAACTCACTGGGCTGCATGTGGTGAGAATTGGCCTTTAACCACTTAAGCCCCGGAAGGATTTCCCTCCTAGGACCAGAGCACTTTTTGTGATTCGGCAGTGCGTCGATTTAACGGACAATTGCGCGGTCATGCGACATTTTACCCAAACGAAATTTGCGTCCTGTTTTTCCCACAAATAGAGCTTTCTTTTGGTGGTATTTGATCCCCTCTGCGTCATGTATGATCACCGCTGTAAACAAAAAAAGAGCGACAATTTTGCAAAAAAAAAATATTTCTTACTTTTTGGTAAAATACAAATAAAAAAATATATTAAAAAACAAATTTATTCATCGGTTTTGGCCAATTTATATTCTTCCTCATATTTTTGGTATAAAAAAAAATCGCAATCAGCGTTTATTGATTGGTTTGCGCTAAAGTTGCCACGTTTACAAACCATGAGAATTAATTTATGGCGTTTTTACAATTTTTTTTTTTTTTACTAGTAATGCCGGAGATCTGCAATTTTTATTGGGATTGCCATATTGCAGCGGAAATGTCGAACATTTTTGACACTTTTTTTGGGACCAATGACATTTATACAGAGATCAGCAGTTTAAATATCCACTGATTACTGTATAAATGTCATTGGCAGGGAAGGGGTTAACCTGCAGGGGGCGATCAAGGGGTTAACTGTGTTCCCTAGAAGTGTTCTAACTGTGAGGGGGCTGGGCTGCCAGGGGCATAAGAAATCTATCTGATCCCAGTGACAGGGATCAGTAGATCTCTTACATGCCCACTGACAGAGCGGGGTTCTTCCTCTCTGCTAGGCAATCGCGGCTCGCCGGCGGAGATAGAGTCTGCCCGAGCTGCGGCCACACTACTGCAGAGAGCGGCAGGCACGAGAGTGCATGTGTGAGCCACCGTTTATAGACGGCGATTCGCGGGACAGCGCCACTCTGCAGCAGTAAATCTATGCGTGCCGGTCCAGACCGGTTAAAAAAGATTAGGACTGTATGATACGTTAAATTCAGTTCTGTAAACAAGTTTTCTGGCAGTGCCCCTCCCGAGACTTGACTCTGGATCCGCCCCTGAACTGACTCTTGCATACTGCCTTGGGGAGCCTTCCTGGGAATTCATGCAACCCACTACCTTAAACTAACAGCTACAGTCAGCATCCTAGTGAGAGAGGTGTTACAACTCCATTTCCAGGTAACTGCAAGTAACTGTATGTAGCCCAGGTATGCTGCACTGCCCTAGGGTGTCATCCCTGCCCTCACTCTGCACCTGTTATTCCCCTCTTCCTAGTTGCAAGTGAAGTGTGTGACACATACTATTCCATACCACCAACAAGGCAATGGGGCACGCAGGGGTTTCAACCACACCCTGGTACAGCCTATCCCATGAAAAATAAAAGAGATTGGGCCCACTATTTGGCAGAAGTGGTCTGAAAGTAAAACCACACAGCACATTCAGCAAGAGGTCATTCACCCTATCACATTATGTTTGGCTGTACTCTCTGGGGGATCTCTGAGCTTTGGGGAACACTTAAGAACTGGAGCACATTCCAGAGTCCTGGAGTCAGGAGTGGAAGCAACACCTGTTGGAAGTTCAACAGTTCATAAAAGGTCAGTTGGGAGGGGAACAAAAAGAGTCAGGGGCATCAGACTCTGGCCCATGACATGGAAATGGGGTTCTAGTTTGGCTCAAAGGTGCACATAAGCTAGGCAAGTTACAAGCACTGTGGTGCAAGGTTCCCAGAATCATTGTACAGCAACCAATTCAAAGGTGTGCCAATCTATGACATCCAGAAGGAAGGTATTCAAAGTAGGTTGAGACCCCTACACTGCAGGCTCCTCAAGCCCATCAAAGTCATAGAGAGATTCACAAGGGCTGGCTGTCTCAGCCATCGGAGGTTCAGTGGTAGTTGCATTATTTTTTATCCAAAATTAACTCCAAGAGCTTAATGAGAAGTTACAGATCTGGACGATGCCATACAGCATGATGGTCACCCAACTCAGGTCCTGAATCCTGAAGCGCAAGACTTTGCATGGTTTGAGAATTTACCCAGAAACACAGGTTCAAGGCGGTTGGAGTGTAGACAAGTACCCCTTAAGTTGCTTTCCTCAGCAGCAGACACAGGCAACTTCAGCTCCATTACCCACAATTCCCTGGGTTCCCATCACCCCCTGGACTGCTGCACATGCCCTGCTCTTTCTGCAACTGGTGCTCAGAGGAACCAAACCTGGAAGGACAACAGTGACTGGGCACATGAACTGTAACCAGGCGCTGGGCCTTCCAACTGCATTCAACACACAAGCTGCCATCGAGCGCAAGAGCACACATCTTCCTTGTAAGCCCCAGTACCAGTGGACACTGTGCCAGCTGGCTCTAGAATACTGCCTTTACAGTGGGGTATTGTTGCCTTCAGCCACATGAATCTTAATACCATAGAGTTCTTCAGCGTACCTTTTGTAGGCTTGCCTGGGGAACCCGGCAAACCACTACCTGAACTAACAGCTACAATAAGCCTCCTAGTGAGAGAGGTGTTACAACCCAATTTCCAGGGAACTGCAAGTAAAATTATATTTTTTCTAATCTTCACTACACTGTTTGTTTTGCATGTGAACTTTCTGTTACTCTTGTATACTGCATTGGGATCCCACCTAATGGTCAAGTGTAGAAACTATTTATTTGAATCCCTGTTAATGAGAGAACTTTAGTGACTGTTATTTTGTGTTCAGCAATATGACATAACTTCCTACCATTCTATCTGTATTGTCAATTCATCCTGTATACTTTCAGTAAAGATCAAGTTGCTCATCACTGTTTGCCTGATGATTTGGCTGCTAATATGAATACTATTATATTCACTAGACAAGACTGTGAAAGTTCTAAATGGGCATATTATTTAAGCCAAGCAATTCAAAAATAGACTTTAGTAAACACAATGTTTATTACATGTGTATCTCACAGGCTGCTAACTACAGTGTTTGGTGTTTTTGTGTTGGTCTAACCTTATTATTAACAAGTGTAGCAGATAGCTGACAGCATAGGCCAGCACTTGAAGCCCAATTCCAAGCAATTTTTTTAAAAATAAAATGGCCCTCCAACTGTCCAACGACAGCTTAAAATAAAAAAGAAGGGAGTATCATTCACCTCCAGTCTGGAGCTGTCCCATGCAAAATTCCCTTTTCACCACAAGATGCTCCAGTCTTCCAAGTTGAATGATGCTCATGGTCATTCAACCTGGAAGACTGAGGGCATGCTGTGAATTCAGGTTGTCATTAGACTGCCTTCACAGTGTGTTGATGCAGAGATGCTGAGAGCAGCATTGACTCAATCATATCAGTGGTGCTCTTTGCATCAGAGGACAATGCAAAGGGCCTGGTTTGGATTTTGGGGGGGGACCCCATGTGGTTTTTTTTTTTTAATTTTGGCATGGGGTTCCCCTTAAAATCCATACCAGACCTCAAGGGTCTGTTACGGACTTTGGGGGGGAACTCTACACATTTTTTTTTTTACATTTTGGTGCAGGCCCTGCTGTTGTAAATTATTTTAAAAATTGTGATGACATGCCCCAGTCAAACAAGTGCCGAAAAATTGGGTCTTGGGTGTTGGCAGTGCAAGAACACTGTAACCCCTTGCAGTTATTCTTGTTAGGCGCAGGAACGGGCCCTGCTGTTGTAAATTAGTTTAAAAATTGTGATGACATGCCCCAGTCAAACAGGTGGTGAAAAATTGGGCCTTGGGTGTTGGTGGTGCCAGAACACTGTAACTCCTTGTAGTTACTTTTGTTGGATGCAGGAATGGGCCCTGCTGTTGTAAATTGGTTTAAAAACTGTATATATTTTAAGACACCACATCAAGTGTACTATATACTGTATGTACACCCCCGAATGCACTGATATATAGTGTACACGCAATGCGCTGTGTGTATATATATGTATATACTAGACAGTATATATCACCATGTCAAGTGTACTATGTACCATACGTACACCCGCGAATGCACTGATATATAGTGTACACTCAATATGATGTGTGTATATATATATATATATATATATATATATATATATATATATATACTAGACTGTATATATTTTAATACACCAAGTCAAGTGTACTATATACCATAGGTACATCCCCAAATGCACTGATGTATAGTGTACACTTAATACGCTGTGTGTATGTATATATACTAGACCATATATATTTTAAGACACCACATCAAGTGTACTATATACCATAAGTACACCCACAAATGCACTGATATATAGTCTACACTCAATACGCTGTGTGTGTGTGTGTGTATATATATATATATATATACACTAGACTGTATATATATATATATATATATATATTCTTTCACTGCCTGAACGGACGCTATATACTATACATACACTAGGAAGGTATATATACATTCTTGCACTGCCTGCACTAACTGACTGTATACAGATCGCCCTATCTATCTATCTGGTATATATTTCACTCTACACTAAACTGCCTGTACTAATTGACTGTATATAGATTGCTCTATCTATCTATCTTGTATAGATTTCACTCTACACTAAACAGCCTGTACTAACTACTGTGGCCATTATGAGGGGCTCCCATCATCCATTATGGATTTTATATTTATTTCATATTATGGAGAAAGTAACAAGAGGAGTTGGGACTCACAAAGCTGGGGGGAACACCCACAACGTCCACGTGGTCAGGACCAGAGTTGTGAATTACAGCAAGGAGATCTCACTGTTGGAGTATCCAAGACATATAAGACATATAAGCCAGGAGCTGACCCGGCTCACCAGGCTCCACCTTTATCTAAAATATCACCCCTAAAAACAACAAAAAATAAGGAGATTAAGCACCAGCGAAATGTAAGTTACGGTTCGCTTTTAATACTTACAAACACCGGTGCCCAGAAGATGATGCCAGAAGATAGTGACCGAGACTCATCATTGGATTTATTATATGGCAATGAAATGGCACTTCCAAGCTGCACAAAGACTACCAGACTCAGCAAACTCTACAGGGCAGAGAAAACAATAATTAACTAATCTATCTTAAAATAATATGACTATGTAAGACACAGTAATTATGTATCCTTTATGGATTCATAGTTAGGTTGAAAAAAGACTCAAATTCATCTAGTTTAGTCAACCTATTGCAGAACACTACACCCACAGTTGATCCAGAGGAAGGGAAAAAAAACACCTTTAAAACATGATCCAATATGCTCCAGTGGGGCAAAAAATTCCTTTCTGATCCTCCAAGGCAATCAGATATTTCTTATAAATGTTAATTTACAATTATATTTAGAAATGTATTCAGCTCTTTTTTAAAGCAAACAGCCGAGCTGACGAAACAAATTTAATATCATTTTTATTATATTTCTATCACCTTATTTATTGTTTCAATGTGGCCTTTTACTTAAGGAGCTGAGATGCTACTTTATTGTAGGCTTGTAGGGCAGTGATGTCACATTGGGAGGTTCCATATAAAATAATATAACATACTTTCTTTTTGGGGTGGCGCTGTCATGGGGGGAAACTCTCTTGCCCATAAATTGCAGCCTTCTAACAAGGGCAATCCCTACTGACATACCTAGGACTTTTTGTAAATCAGCAGACCTGAGAATGAGGATGGGGCAAGAGGCAGAACAGGGGGTGGGGCTAATAGGGGCATGTGCAGCACACTGTGCTGAAACATATTTAATTCTTGTGGCATGTGCTGATATTGTGACAATTGTTTGTGGCACACTACAGGGAAGTGAAGATTTTAATAGTAGTGCAATATATAGGGCTAACACTGGTGAAGGAAGAAATTCCGCAGCATCTATGTGAAGAAAAAAGTCTCTCCTTGTTGGAGGGCCTCAAGTAGGACAAGGGACACACACTTGGGGGATCCCAGAACACGGGTGCACCAACACTTACTGAGTCTCAGAATATCGCACACGAACACTTGGAGGGTCTCAGAACATGGAAACACTAACACTTGAAGGGTTACCACAACAAGGCACACTTAACACTTTTTTTTTAACAGTAAAATGTTTTATTAAGAATAATAAAACAATTACAGGCAATGGTTAAAGCACAGGGCAGTGCAGACATGGCATAAGTATTCAGGCAACCAAGAAGTTCACATCTTTTCCAAATCTAAGTAGGGGAAGAGACATACGGTACCCTACATGATGGGGGATACAACACTCTGTAAGTATAGTAGGGAAGAAGTGAAGAGGGGGGGAAGGGGGGCAGAAAGAGGAGGGGGGAGGGAGGGGCAAGGGGGGGAAGGGAGGGGAGGGGAAGGGAGAAAGGGATCCATAGACACTTGCTCACATTATAAAATTAGGATCTCTCAAAGGCACATCGACCACCATAGATCCCCAAGCGTCGATCCAGCCCAACCATATTTTGTCCAATTTTTTTGGGCAGTTCCTGTTAATGTACGTAATTTTGTACAGTGACAGGATGGAATTCAGGACCGACCGCCATTGAGCCACCGTGGGAGGTAGTGCGTCTTTCCATCTGAGGAAAATTTCCCTTTGAGCATAGAAAGTGGCATATGCCAGAAACAACCTAGTATACCTACTGACAGTTGGGTTCCCCATGATATTCAGGAGCATTATTTTAGGATCCGACTCGAGGGTTAAATCAGTAGCCCATTTTATGTCAGCCAAAACCCCCACCCAGTACACATCCAATTGCCCATATTATATGTATCAAGGAGGCAGCCGGTTCACCACATCTAGGATATGAAGGGGCTGCAGGGTAGATCGCCGTTAGCCTCTTAGGGGTATAGTAAGACCTGTGCAGGACTTTTATTTGGAGCAATCTATCTTGGGCAGAGATCATGTTAGTGACAAAGAGGATACGCAGCTCTCCCAATCCTCATCTGTCAAACTAGGGAGATCCTCTTGCCACTTACCGAATGACCTTTCCAACTCTTTACTTTGGGCCAGGGAGAGTCGGAAATATATAGAAGACAGAGGTTTATTTATGAATTTGGCAATAAGGAGACCCTCTACCGCATCAGCCTCCAGGGTAAGGCGGAGGGGAAATTGGGAATTAACTCCTTCAGATCCGCACTATAGCCAAAGTACGGCTCCAGCGCGGATCTGAATTTCCGGGATGACGTCGCCCCTGTGCATGCTCCTGGCGTGCCCACGGGTCAGGCGGACTCAATGTACGCTCAAGACCCGCAATCACCTGACAGAGCTGCAGAACGGGGAACCGACGATGTAAACACGGCGGTTCTCCGTTCTGTAACAGGGGACATACCAGATCTACTGATCCCTATTCCTGTCAGTGAGATCTGTTATGTCCCGGCCAGTCCATCCCCCACACAGTTAGAACATAATGAGGGAACACAGTTAACCCCTTCACTGCCCCCTGCAGGTTAACCCCTTCCCTGCCAATGACATTTATACAGTAATCAGTGGATATTTAAATTTCTGATCGCTGTATAAATGTCATTGGTCCCAAAAAAGTGTCAAAAATGTCCGACATGTGCGCCCCAATATTGCAGTCCCGATGAAAATCGCAGATCGCCGATAATAATAAAAACGCCATAAATCAATTCCCATAGTATGTAGACGAGATAACTTTTGCGCAAACCAATCAATAACGCTGATTGTGATTTTTTTTTATACTAAAAATATGAGGAAGTATATATATCGGCCAAAACTGATGAATATTTTTTTTTTTTTTTTTTGGATTTGTATTATAGCAAAAAGTAAGAAAAAAAAAGCACTATTTGTGGGCGAAAAATTATAAAAATCTTGTTTGGGTACAACGTCGCACGACCGCGCAATTGTCATTCAAATTGCGACAACGCTGAAAGCCGAAAATTGGTCTGGGCAGGAGGAGGGTTTAAGTGCCCAGTAAGCAAGTGGTTAAATGCATGTCTAAGCTGGAAGTAGCGGAAGTACATCCACTGTGGAAGGGCATATGTCGCCCTAAGGTCTGCAAAGGTTCTCAACCTACCGCCTATCCCTATGTGTTTGAGCTTCACTATCCCTCTAGTAGCCCACACCTGGGGATCTGGGATGCTATTCAGATGGGGAAGGTTTGGATTAGCCCACAGGGGGGCATGGGGGTTGAACGTTCCGGTCGAACGGTATCGGGCTCTAGCCTTGTGCCACACCATAACAGTGGTGCGCATTAGTGCGATGGTCTCAGGATGAGACAGAGCACCACAAAATGCCGCCTCCAGAGTCACAGCCGGGTTATCCCTGGGTTGGGAGAACCACCACCTGACCGTCACCAGAACTGCTGCCCAGAAGTGTTGTAAAAAATTTGGTAAAGCCAGGCTACCTTGTGTGAGAGGTAACTGTAAAGTGGAGACGACCAGTCGTGGGGGTCTCCCACACCATACAAAAGACGATATGATACTCTTTAATTTACCGAAAAAGGAGGCCAGAGGGATGAGAGGCGATTTGCGAAATAGGTATAGAAACTTGGGTAGATACACTTAACACTTTTAGGGATCCAAAATAAGGTACACCAACACTTGTAAGGAAGCCAGAATGCACCTTGACGTACCTTCGAGCCAGTGTTAATTTTTATGTCAAATTTCAATTTAGTTTTAGATATACTCTTTTGATTAAAATGCCATTTTAGTTTTAGTGGTATTTCAATCATCTGAATCGTTTTCGTTTTAGTCGTATTTTAGTCTACTACATTTTTCACTACATGTTGGTCAACTAAAACCACATGTATTTATGTTTCAATCTGTTTTTATTTTTCTGAGTTGTTCAAGAAAAAAACACGTTATGATACAGCGTCAGTAGCAATAACATTGGAACAAGCTTTAGTCTGACATTGACGTCTATGTTCATCTTACAATCGCAAAATCCTTATCCGTAACCTTTACTATTCGCTCTTGTCTACTTTTCCATCCACTCATGGCTTTTCTGTATATATTCTTATTGCCTATATGATGACAAAGCAAACATGGACATCTCTGATGACTAACTATCATTACTAGGCTAGTTGTAGGCTCGCTTGGCATTCGTTAACCATGTGTGGATCTTTAGCTACTGACAACCCTGTGGTTCCAGTCCGCTGTATGGTATCTATAATAAGTTTCGCCCTTTTAGACGATTGATAGATAAAGGAGAGGTAGAGAGTAAAGGAAGAAAGAAGGTAAGTCAGAGATGTAGAAAAAGGGACAGGGAAAGGAAAAAGGGCTTCCAGGTGCCCCCCGGTGAAAAGATGTAGAGACTGAATGGAAGAAAGAAGGAAATGAGAGATGGAGAGGAAATAGATAGTTAGCAGATTTTCCCGCTTTGAATAATATCTATGGTATGTCGCCTGACCTTGGTGTCCCAACAGTCATCGATTTCTAGGTGTGTACCAATTGCTTACGGTTCGCTCGGATGTTGATCGGATCATTACTATCAATCAGTAGTCTCTACAGGTACAAACGAAACAGTAGTATATCCGTTATTCTTATATATGTCTTTTCGGTACTCACCTACCTTTTCATCTGTTCTCGCTTATCATTTCCAATGCCTATTCCTAAAACGCTAACATTCTACTTGTAT
>BLSH010499426.1:187988-206991 GCA_018402905.1 Glandirana rugosa
TAATTTGTTTAAAGTGACACACACACTTGAAATAATTGTGCAGAAGAGATGTGCAATGTTTGACAGTTTCATTTAAAGTGATACACACATTTTAAAAAGAAGTGTGAATAAAAGATGTGGAATGATTGACGGTTTGATTTAAAGTGACACACACACTTGAAATAATTGTGCAGAAGAGATGTGCAATGTTTGACGGTTTGATTTAAAGTGATACACACATTTTAAAAAGAAGTGTGAATAAAAGATGTTTAATGATTGACGGTTTTATTTTAAAGTGATACACACATTTTGCAGAACAGTGATATGGGTACTCCGGGCTTATTTATACTTTTTGGACACAGTTTGAAGATGATTTTAGAACAGTTCTATGGCCTCTAATGTTAATTAATACTTTTCAGACCCATTTTGAAGATGATCTCCATGTTTGCATTTTTATGTTTTTATTTTTTTTTAATATTTAAAGTTATTTCCCTGTCCCCATTTCTTTGTAGGGCACTTGTCCCACCCTTACCCACATTTTCCTTCCTTTTGCAGACCTCTAGGACGTTCCTGGGCTTTTTTACAGCATTTTTAAGATTTTTCATTAAAATTACCAGAACACCGGACCCGAACCCGGACTTTTTTTGGAAAGTCCGGGTCCGGGTCCGGGTCCCGGACACCCCAAAGTTCGGTACGGACCCGAACTTTACAGTCCGGGTTCGCTCAACTCTAGTTTTGACCTCAAGGTTTTTGGATAAAGGATATTCGATAGATACATTGAATGAGACCCTTTTGGAAGTACAAACTCTAAATAGGGAGGAGCTATTGAAAGAAAAATCTAGAGGAATGAACGAGGAGAACAAGGATTTCCTCATGCCCTTTATTACGATATATTCTACCCAACACTATCAAATAAAAAAAATAATCAAAAGGCATTTATCATATTGTCAAAACTGACCCCATTATAGGTCCCTCCCTTCCAGATAACCCTCGTGTGGTCTTTAGGGGCGTCCCCTCACTTAGAGATACTATAGCACCTAATGTATGTAATCCAGCAAAAGAGAAACCATTTTTTTTCCGTAATTTGACTGGGTTTCATAAGTGTAAAAAGTGCGCAGTCTGCTCAATTAATGCGATTAAAGACAGAAAAACTGACCACTTTAGGTCAACTAGTACGGTTCAGAATTTCTCTATCAAATCTTTCATCACATGTAATACATTTTGTGTGGTATATATAATCACTTGTCCTTGTGGGTTACAGTATGTCGGCAGGACGATCAGACCGTTACAGGTCAGGTTGTAAGAACACATTGGGAATATTAAGAGGGGCTTAATATCAAATATCATCCCCTGTCCCGACATATCGAGAAAAACACAATAGAGACCTGAAGGGTACTTCTTGTCTCGGGATAGACACACTTAAACTACATTGGAGTGGAGGGTCTAAAAAACTAGAAATCTCCAAACTCGAGATGAGTTGGATCTACAGGATTGGGTGCTTGAAACCTTCAGGCCTTAACATTGATGTGGATGAAGTTGGGAGGTGGTCTTGTTGCCTATTGGTTAGGCATCCCTTCCCCCTCCTCTCTGTTTCCTTTTTCTCTCGATATAATGTACTATCCTATTAAATTGTATATGAAATATTTTTAAATATTTGTGTGCAGGAATATTTGTTTTTATCCTGTACTTGGTTTATTATATGGTATGAGATCCAATAGGTTCACTCATATTACTGTTTAGTCTCAGTTTAGGTACGTGGGTGACGGCTGTTGAGGGAGATTGTGACTCAGAATTATTATTTGCAGTTCCCTCCAACCTTTATCATTCACATAGCAGAATCTGAGTGGCACTTTCCCTTTAATTAGATGGCATACCCTAGTGTCATACTTTTTATTAGGGAATCTTGAGGTATCAGTGAACCTGAATTTTTATTATTGCTACTGTGCTATTTTTTCTATTACTGCTACTGTGTTATTTTTTAATTATGGTGCATTTTTTTATGGCGCATTTTCAGTTTTAAAAATTATTTCAAGCGGAAGCACTATGTTGCGGACATCAGGGTCCATTAGATTTCAATAGCGAGGCTTGGTTGTACTGAAAATGGCTGCTGAATGATAGTGAGGCTTGAACCTCAAACATGTGTATATAGGAGTGGCGAGTCAGCGTGTCGCCCGTGCCCCAGGAAGACGTCATCTCTGAGGAAACATGTAGGGCGGAGCTACATGCTGACGCGACCACGCTTACATGATCCCGGATGGACAGGCAAATTAACCAGTGAACGAACGCTTTATCTGAAGTGATAGAGATGTGTATAGCTCTATTAATGTGTGAATACCACAAACGTCTGTGAGTATCTTTTTAATCCTTTTTAATAAACGTGTTATATGGAGTTACACTATTTGGGTCCCCTTTTTCCCTATGCTTATGTCGGTGTATGCTGACTGTTGGAGAAGAGCAGGTGTTTGTGAGACCCAGCAGGAGATCTATTAGCATTGGATGACGGGACGTACAGATTGTCTTTTACACCTAGCAGAGGGTTAGATCTGCCTGCACATGTGACCCCACTAGAGATAGGGGGTTTCAGAGATCTGGTAAGAGTACCCAATTTGTTGCTTTGCACTGGAGGTGGAGCACGGTGTTCGGTGGTGGATTATCTGAATACCTGTTTCCTGTTTATGGACCTTTAATCAATATCGGGGTTAACTCAATATTCTCTTTGGACTTTGCACAGTTTTCTGCACTATTCACTTTATTATCTCCATGGACTTTTATATATATTTTTCCAATTTTCATATGATCAATTTCTGGACTTTGGATTACACTGAGTTGTTTTTGTCACTGATGTTAGCGCAACAATTTTTAGTTATAACAACCCAAACATTGCTCCCGTCACACAGATCTCCATAGTATGATACAACCCAAGCATTGCTCTCATCATACAGCTCTCCATAGTGTGATAAAACCCAAACATTGCTCCCATCATACAGCTCTCCACAGTGTGATACAACCCAAGCATTGCTCCTGCCACACATCTCTCCATAGTGTGATACAACCCAAGCATTGCTCGCATCATACAGCTCTCCATAGTGTGATAAAAGCCAAGCATTACTCCCTTCACACAGCTCTCCACAGTGTGATACAACCCAAGCATTTTCCCATCATACAGCTCAACATAGTGTGATTCAACCCAAGCATTGCTCCCGCCACACAGCTCTCCAAAATATGACACAACCCAAGTATTGATCCCATAATACAGCTATCCACAGTGTGATACAACCCAAGCATTTCTTTCATCATACAGCTCTCCATAGTGTTATACATCTCAAGCATTGTTCCTGTCCCACCCAGCTACAAAGAACTTCGCACCTAACTACACATTTTTCTACCTACTCAGTTAACTACCTGTCCTACTCTCCCAACAACATAACTACTCATGTTCTAAGTACCTGCCCTCCTACCCAGATACATAAAACAAACTACCCGCTTTCCTACGTAGTCAACCAGCTACCCATTTCATAGCCACCCAACTGCATAGAACTATTTACCTAACTATCCATTTTCCTACAACTACTACTACAGCTACACTTAGAAAAAATGTACCTATTCTGACTTACAAACAAATTCAACCTAAGAACAAACCTACAGACCATATCTTGTTTGTAACCCGGGGACCGCCTGTACCCACTTTAGGCACCTAGCAGCATGGAGTTACTTACCTAGCTGTCCATCTTCTTACCCACCCAGCTACCCATCCTCCTACACACCCAGCTACAGAGAATGAATCACCTTACTACACATCTTTCTACCTACCCAACTATCTATCCTAACCTCCCAACTACATAGCTACTCATGTTCTTGCATTATTAAATACCCATCATCATACCCACCTAGTTACATAGAAATGCCCTCCTAACTACACATCCTCCTATAAGCCCAACTAACTACCCATGCTACCCACCAAACTAATTACCCACTCTCCTATCTGGCTAACTACCTATTTCCTAGCTGCCCAGCTACATAGACCTACTTACCTAACTATCTATCTTCCTACCCACCCAGCTGCATAGAACTACTTACTTAACTATCCATTTTTCTACCCACCCATCTAAATATCTATTCTCCTACCCACCCAATTAACTACCTGTTTTCCCAGCCACCTAGCTACATGGAACTATTTACCAAACTATTCATCTTCTTACTCACCCAGCTATATAGAACCATCCATCTAATTACCCATGCTCCTACTCATCCGGCTACATGACTATTCATGTTCTACCCGCCTAACTACATACTGTAAGTTTTTCTGTTCTTACTCCACTGCACTTCTTCTTACCCACCCATCTAAATAGCTAACCACCCATCTACCTTGCTGCCCATCTTTCCATCCTTTCAGCTATCTAACTACCCACTTTGATCATCAGCCAACATTGTATTTTCTCACCATCCTACCTGCCTACCCACCCAACTACTCACCTGCCTAACACCCGCACCCATGCATTTACCTATGTTAGTGTGGTGTACGGAAGGGCAGAGGTGGTTATCCTCTGGTAGATTTGGACAGTCCTCTGTATATTGTGCACATCATATACAGTAACTCAGGATGTGTGAAGTTCTTTTCTTGTGCTGCCCTTGTAATGATGGGTCACATGATGTAGTGTCGTGGCTGATTGATTCTCCTATGTCCATGTATTCATTTATATACAGTAGTTGGTCCACATTCACCTACTTCTTGTTCTGTGTCACATAGTATCCAATCCATGCCTCACCATTCCCTCTGTGTTGTATGTTGTATCACAAATGTGGGAGTGCTAATGTAACAAAGATTGCATGGTAATCTCTCTATTCATTGCACTGCTTGTTTGTGTCAGATCTAATTACTGTGTAGCTCTCACCTGTAGAATACTAGACTGAGAGACCCAGGGATTGTGGGATATGTAGTGTCTTCATAGGAAGTGTCAGTTCTTAGACTACAGACAGAGGTCATTCGTTAACCTGTGTAGTGCCATGCTGTATGCCTCATGTTTGAACAAAAATAGAGTTGAGCGAACCCGGACTGTAAAGTTCGGGTCCGTACTGAACTTTGGGGTGTCCGGGACCCGGACCTGAACCCGGACATTTCAAAAAAAGTTTGGGTTCAAGTTCGGGTTTCTGGTATTTGATTCCACGTGTTGAATAGCTGCCAAGGGCAGCCAATCAACAAGTGTTTCACTGGTTTGCCCTTAGAAGCCATCACAGCCATGCCTACTAATGGCATGGCTGTGATTGGCCAGTGCATCATGTGACACAGCCTCTATATGGGGCTGGAGTCACCGTGCTGCATGTCATATGCTCTCAGGATAGTTTAGGGTGAGGGACAGATTGCAGATATTATCTGGTTCCCCACCGCGCGCCGTCTTTTCACGGCGGCAGTCGGGGAGCCCTGCGCGAATCGCTGTAAATAAGCGGCGATTCGCATTTGGCCACCAGGGGGCGCATTTGGCCACCTGGGGATTGTGCCCGCGGCTCGCCGGCGGACATCGGGATGAGCGGCTACAGGGAAAAAGAACGGGGAACCGCCGATGTAAACACGGCGGTTCCCCGCCCTGTCAGTGGGGCATGAGAGATCTACTGATCCCTGTCACTGGGACCAGTTAGATCTCTCATGCCCATGTTAGCCCAACCCCCCCACAGTAAGAACACACCCAGGGAACACGATTAACCCCTAGCTCTCCCCCTGCAGGTTAACCCCTTCACTGCCAATGACATTTATACAGTAATCAGTGGACATTTAAATTTCTGATCGCTGAATAAATGTCATTGGTCCCAAAAAAGTGTCAAAATGTTCCGACATGTCTGCCCCGATATCGCATTACCGCTAAAAATCGCAGATCGCCGCCATTACTAGTAAAAAAAAAAATAAAAACCCCAGAAATGAATTCTCACCATCCATAAACGCTGCCACCTTTGCGCAAACTAATCAATAAACGCTGATTGCAAATTTTTTTATCGCAAATATGAGGAAGAATATAGATCGCCAAAAAACGGTTGAAAAAAATTTTTTTTTATATTTTTTTTTTGGATCTGAATTTTAGCAAAAAGTAAGAAATTTGGGTTTTTTTGCAAAATGGTCGCTCTTCTTTTGTTTATAGCGGCGATAAGAAATGACGCAGAGGCGATCAAATACCACCAAAAGAAAGCTCTATTTGTGGGAAAAAAAGGACGCAAATTTTGTTTGGGTACAACGTCGCACGACCGCGCAATTGTCAGTTAAAGCGAGGCAGCGCCGAATCGCAAAAAGTGCTCTGGTCCTAAAGTGCAAAATTCTTCCGGGGCTGAAGTGGTTATAGAACATCTCATCCTGCATTACTGAACGATCTGATTGTGGACTAGGTAGAGATACTAGTACTGCTGCTTTGAGGGACAGATTGCAGACCTCATACTGCTGCACAGAACTATCTGACTGGACTAGGTAGAGTCTGTTGCTTTAAGACACAGATTATTGTTCTAAAATCATCTCCAAGTTCTATAAGGAAAGGTTCCAGCTGTTGCTTTAAGGGAAAGATTGTTGTTCTAAAATCATTTCCAAGTTCTATAGGCAAAGTTTCTTCCAGCCGTTGCTTAGAGAGCCATATTATTGTTCTAAAATCATCTCCAAGTTCTATAGGGAAAGTTTCTTCCAGCTGTTGCTTAGAGGGACAGATTATTGTTCTAAAATCATCTCCTAGTTCTATAGGGAGAGGTTCCTGCTGTTGCTTAAAGGGACAGATTATTGTTTCTTGCACAAAATTAAAAAGTGCATCTACATTGCTGGTTTAAAAAAAAAAAAATTCTAAAAACTACATTTGCATCCAGCGGTGCATTTCTTGCACAAAAATAAAAAAAATGTCTACATTGCTGGTTTAAAAAAAAAAAAATCCAAAAACTACATTTGCGGCCAGCGGTGCATTTCTTGCACAAAAATAAAAAAAACAGTGTTGGCTACCTCCTCCTCCTCCACTGCCACTTTCACTGCCTCCTCAACCTCCAAGTCCACATCCACCTCCATTTTTGATTTTTTTTTTATGTGATTTTAGCTTAAAAATTATTTTAAGTTATTTCCCTATCCCCATTTCTTTGTGGGGCACTTGTCCGACTCTCACCCCCATTTTCCTTCCTTTTGCAGATCTCTAGGACTTGCCAGGACTTTGTTACAGCCATTTTTGTGCCTAAAAGATCGGGTCCCCATTGATTTTAATGGGGTTCGGGGTCCGGGACAAAGTTCGGTTCAAGTTCAGTCCCGAACCTGGACTTTTTCCCGAAGTTTGGCCGAACCTGCAGAACCCCAACTTCCAGAGGTTCGATCAACTCTAAACACAAACAGAAACTGCCGACAGGATTGTGAAGATTTACTCTACTATAGTCTGTGTGTACAGGGCAACCAATGACATCATGAGGCTGTGCTTTCACTGCAGAGGTTAATTGCTCATTTAGGGAATAGGGGAACAATAAAAGAAGATTTACTTACCTGATCCTGCACTCCTCAATTCTGCTAGACTGGGCCCCACAGCCTCTTCTTCCCCTTGCTCCAGTGGTCTAGGATCCTAATGTCACCTAGAGCAAAGCAGGGCCTATAGCCCTGCACTGGATGTGTTGACACCGGGGGGGGGGTGGGGGGGGGGGCAGTCCACCGCTGGAGCATGGGGCAGTGCCATCTGCTGGGGAGCAGCGGATCAGGTAAGTAAAAGTGTTTTTCCTCTCCTAGACAAAACAAGCGATTAATCCTAAAGTGTTGTAAGTGCTGTTCTAATCACTTCAAAAAATAATTTCATTATACATACACCGATCAGCCATACCATTATGACCATATCTTGTTATAATGGGATATGAATGTGGGTGGGATATATTAGGCAACAAGTAAACATGTTGTCCAATTGGAATGGCTAGATGACTGGGTCAGAGCATCTCCAAAACTGAAGTGTACAAACTGACTGATGTGCAACTGGGAGATGACCCTTTGGCCATCTGCTACGCCTGGCTTCCCTGTCATCCAAGCGTTACAAACGCTCCTTTACTGTCCACTTGCTCAATGCTGCCAAGGCGTGCATTCCACTATTTTGGCAACAGCTGTATTATAGTCTTGTCCAACCATAAAGAGAAACGTGTTTGCAAAACATGGTCTGACTACACTTTCTCTGTGGCTTATCCCGTTGACCTTAATAGTTGAATTCAACCTACGTATTGTATTTTCTGTAGGTCAACAACAAGGCAGCCATCTCCCAAAGATCTACCTCCACTTGCTGGGGCACTGGAGGGACACCCAGAGGGTCATGGAGCCCCAAACCCATCATTTAACCAAAATGTTTTCCTTTTTTTCTTTTTCTTCCCCCCTAACCTCCACTCCTTTTTATCTTCCACCCTTCCTTCACAACCAAGTCCCCGTACACATTTTTTTCTCTGGCATGTCCCTTAGAGGTCACAGGCCACCTTTGTTATGTCTGAAACCCCTTTGTGTCATATCCCCTAGATACCTGGTCAATCAACGAGGAGGCATTCCAACCACTCTATTTACTTATATGTTCTGATGGACTTATTGAGACACTACCTAGGTTTTTTTTATCTACTGTTCATTACTTCACGGTGTACCTAATTTTTCATATGTACATCAGTGATATTGACTTATTGTTGTTTTTCTTTACTTTACCCCTATTTCTTGCTATATTTCTGAAAAAAACCTTATAATAAAGAATTTTAAAAAAGCCCTGCTCCTGTGGAATGTTCCTGGTCTGCAGTGATCAGGACCTCCCAAAAGTGCTTGAAGGAAGGAAAACCAGTTAACTGGTGACAGGGTCATGGGCAGCCAAGGCTCATTAATGCATGTGGGACATGAAGGCCGGCCTGTGTAGCCAAATCCAATAAAAGAGCTAATGTAGCTCAAATTGCTGAAAAAGTTAATACTGGTTCCGATAGAAAGGTGTCAGATCACACAGTGCATTGACACAAAGCCATAGACCAGTCAGGGTGCCCATGCTGACCCATGTCCACAGCCAAAATCTCCTACAATGGGCATGTGAGCATCAGAAATGGACCACAGGATAATGAAAGAAGATGGCCTGGTCTGATGAATTTAGGAATGGTTTAAGGAACACAAGAAGGAGTTTGAGGTACTGGCTTGACCTACAAATTCTCTAGATCTCAATCCATTTGAGGATCTATGGGATGTTGTGGTGAAACAAATCCAATCCATGGACTTAGAGGACTTAAAGGATCTGCTACTGACGGCTTGGTGACAGATACCACAGTATACCTTGAAAGATCCGGTGGAGTCCATGCCTTGGGTGGTCATAATGTTATGGCTGATCGGTGTATAAATGATCAAGGACACAGTAACTGATGTGGTGCTGATCAGGAACAATATGACTGGTGTTATGGTGATCAGGGACACAGTAACTTGTCTGGCGGTGATTATGGACAATATGACTGGTGTGGTGGTTATCAGTGACAATATAACTGATGTATAGGTGATCAGGGAAACTGTAACTGATGCGTCATTGGTCAGGGACAATGTAACTGGTGTGGCTGTGATCAGGAACAATATGACTGGTGTGAGTATTGTTAGACCAGAGTAGTGCAGTGTCACCATAGCAACACTGTACTACTCTGGGGTGGTGATCAGGATTTTTATTTTTTACATTATGATTGCTTATTACAGTAATGGTCATTATAAAAGCATTTTAACTGTCATGAATGACTTTTATGTATGATTATTGTTTACTAGTGTGATTGCTCTGATTGGCTACATATATCACATGGTACAGGGCTGCTGTGATTGGCACTGTGACCAATTACGCAAATCACGATAGTAAACAATGCTATCATGAATGGATGTTGTGGGCCAATCACAGCAACACGTCACCAATCACTGTAATCCACTGTGTCTGGTGGATGCAGAGGTCACAGATCTCACTGCTGCGCACCACATATCCACATAACCACATATCCTTATGTCATCCCAGAATAATAGAGCACCAATCTGGCCATGTATCTACATTGGCTGGGTGGCAAGCAGTTGAATTATATGAGAAAAGGTGCTTTCTACTGCGAATGTTACTATCTTCTTGGAGACACTGCTGTGTCTTTAAAGAAGGATAACATATTTTTAGCTGAATCTTCATTCACTAGCTGGCATAAGATGTCTTCTGATTTGTGCTGCTATAACTTGGTTCTCTTAGTATATCCTGTGCAAACCCTGACGATTTTGACTCTATACTGTCACAAAAGAATGATATCCCTGTGTCATCACTACTCTATGTCAACTCCCTTCCTTGACAGCTCTCCAGACTCCCCAGATGATTTATCACCTCTCTATTGGACACTCGTCTCCAGGGAAGGGTTGGAGCATGATAAATATAAATTTCTTATTAATTTGAATCTCCTTCCCTAAACTTTGGAAGATTCTTCCAGAGACAGGGTAAAGTGATCAAACTCCAAGCCTATGAATACCTGAACAGACCAGGACAAACAACCACTGCTCCCTTGATTATGGAAGGAGCCAAAAACAAAATTTACCTAGCATCCTATGCTAGGAGGGTGCTACACACATTACATATAAGAGCATCAGACATGTGCAACAGTATAAGAAAACTGATAAAATTGAGGCAGCCATCTTCACAAAGAGGGACATCTTTATTGAACCAACCAAATTTAAATGATGGGTCTACAAAATCTATAAGTTAATATTCTCTACAAATGTTTTAAGCCTCTCCTTAAGCACAACCTACCTTATCAGGAAATTCCTAGATATTTTCAAATTAAAAACTTTGTTTCTCAATTATTGGTTAATCTTGCTCTCTTTGTAATCGGACTCCCTTTGAAAACAATATGGTTAAAGTACCCCATGACCAAAGGTTACATTTATCTGTGCATCTATACTGGGAGGACGAACCCTCTATCCATATTCATATGGCAAAATGACAGGATGATCCAGGTGAAGTCATTGATGATATAGACTGGCATGGCACACCACTGTACATTGTTCCATTAATATTTCTGCAACTGAATCAAATTATAAGCTACTAATGCGTTGGTATATGGTTCCCCAATGCCTAGCCAGAACTAAACCTCCCATATTTGACAAATGTTTCAGGGGCTGCCAAGCAAAAGGACAGACAATTTTAGACAGATATTTAAATAATGCATACTTTAATAGGTAAAGGAATACAACAAATCCAAAAGAATCATTATTGAATTTAAAACCTCCCAATTGCACCAAAAAACTATTTTGACTCTTGATATTCCTATTCACTGCAGCCAAACAAACTCTGATGAAGTCTTGATGGTCCCCTATACCGACATCTACTCAAGTTTAACATTAGATATTGTGGTATATGCCCAATGAAAAACTTGCTGCCATCCTTCACGATAAATGCCATAAATTTGAGAACATTTGGTCACCCTGGGACGAATCCTATCTTCCAAAAGACTTTTATAGGTCCTTGTTACACATATAGAATAAAAGCTTGCTTATATTAGCGTCCTCATACTTATTCCTCATGTAGACTTGCATCGCCTGCTCCTTCTCCATTTCTATTGTTTCTCTTTCCTTCTTTTCTATTCTTCTCTCTCCTTTTCTGTCTCTTTAATTTGTCTCACCCCAACATTTATTATCATTTATACTGTACATTGACTTATGATTGGTACTTATGATTGGTCCCATGATAAGCATGTTATCTATATTCATAGCTACTATTGTATAAATGCCTCTATATACACCTCCTTTTCCTGTATTATTGTGTAATATTTTAATAAACTTTATTGAACCCAAAAGAGGGACATCAGGAGAGAGAGAGAGAGAGAGAGAGAGAGAGAGAGAGAGAGAGAGAGAAAGAAACACAAAGATGTGGTTAGAGATAAGAAGAGAGACAAATGGTAGGCAAGGTACAGGAAAAGAAGTGAGACAGAGAGGATAGAAGGAGTGAGAAGAGAGAAGGAGATAGAGAGATAAATGGGAAAGAGAAATAGGAAGGAGAGAGGGAGAGGGAGAAGAGAGAGTAAAGAGAGGCATAGAGAAGAGGGAGAGAAATGAGAAGAGAAAGGAGAAAGGGAAAGGAAAGATCTTGTGAGATTATCTTTCAGATAGCATTTAGTCAGTGTTATCTCAATACTTAGGTATGCGGCTGTAGCCCAACTATATTGTGGTGTTCAGATGCCATCCCATGGAGAAAAAGATATAATATGCAAAGGCAAAGACTTCCCTCTGCACAGCCTACCCTGCTTCTGGCACCTCCAGGCTACCCACCTATTCTTCCAGGCTTCCCGTTCCTCTCCATACTACATTCCCATCTCAGGACTGTCCTTCGCCCTTCTCCAGACACCTTTTTTTCCTCCACCCGGATCAAGGGTTCAAACTCTTGCATAGGAGTCATGGTGGAATTAAACGCAATTCTGCCAATTTTAACTAGTTCCTTTAGCAACACATGCTGGAAATTGGTTTGAAATAATAGTACCACAGACACTTATCAAGAACATAAAATGTTTGGGTAATATACTGTACTCTTTAACTGTGAACAGTGCTGTCTTCTGTCATTCTGTTAGCTTTCAGAATGGAGAAGGAGCAGGAGAGTGCCTTGCAATCCTTGGCTACCAGGCTGTGTGTATCTATTGATGCACACATTATAGGGAGATAGGGAGACAACTCTAGTCCCTGCATGCAAGACTGGCTCCATAGGATGCTGCAAGATAAAGGAGACACCCTTAAACAAGAGACCTGGGTCAGTAATCATGGCACCAGCTAAACAGGAAACAGCAAAATTTAGATGAAAAAGCTGCATGCTCAGTAAAGTGTTTTTTTTTTTACAATTAAGAGGAGGAGAACTATGATTTAATTGGTATTGCTTAATCTTGGCTCCATTCTTCACATGACTGGGCTATTAATATCCCTGGTTATGCTCTCTTTCAGGGTAAAACTGAGGGGTGATGGTGTCTGTCTCTATGTGAGAAGTGATCTCAAAGCAAGTGTGAAAGAGGACCTAGTTGATTGAGAGTCTGAAGCATTATGCGTAGATCTGTATATGGGTGTGCATACTACAAAGGTTATCATTGGAGTTTGTTATAGACCTCCCAGTGTTAAAGAGGAGGTGGAAACTGAGCTCTAAAAATTTATAAACCTATTACAAGACAATTTTATGGTCCAGTTTATTGAGGCCCCAACTAGGAATGACGCTTTGCTGGACCTGGTAATCTCAAACCATGCAGAGCTAATTAAAAATATTCATATAAAGGAACATCTAGTTAGCATTGACCATAACATGATTTCATTTAATGTAAGCTGCAAGCAACAAACACATATGGGAAAGATAAAAACACTTAACTTTAAGAGAGCAAATTTTGGGGGCTGCTCTCCAGGACTTAGACTGGAAGGGTATATTAGCATCGATGAACACAAAAGAGAACTGGGAATTTTTCAAAAAGACTGTATGTATATTCCCATGGGTGATACGTTCAAAAGGCTAAAAGTAAAACCTATGTGGCTCATGGCCAAAATGAAAAAAAGTTATAAATGATAAGAAAAGAGCTTTTAGAAAAATATAAAAATGAAGGAACACTATCATCTTTTAAATGTTACCAAGAATATAACAGAATATATAAAAAGGAAATCAAGAACGCAAAAATTCAAAAGAAACGATAGATTGCAAAAGTTAGTAGGACAAACCGCCAAAAATTCTTCAAATATATTAATAGTAAAAAAGTCAGATCTGAGCATGTAGGGAATTTACAAAATAATCTAGAGTGGGTGACTGGGGACAAAGAGAAGGCTGATTTATTAAATACCTTATTCAGCTCTGTGTATACAAAGGAGCATGGGGGAGGTCATGTCCATAATGGGGATGGTATTGGCACAGCCCCAAATGATCCACAATGGCTCAAAAGTGAAATGGTCCAGAAATATTTAGACAGAATAAAGGTGGATAAAGTACCTGGACCAGATGGCATCCACCCACAGATGCTTAAAGAATTGAGATCTGTCATTTCAAAACCATTGTATCTAACTTTTTGTTAGTTAATGACTGGCATAGTACCACTGTATTGGCGTAGGGCCAACGTGGTGCCCATACTTAAAAAGGGATCAAAGTCTTTACCAAGTAACTATAGACCTGTTAGTTTAAGTTATATAGTCAGGAAGACTGGAGAAAAAGTTTGAGTTCGGCCCCGAACTTGACCCGAACTTGACCCCAAACCATATTGAAGTCAATAGTGAACCTAACTTTTGGGCACTAATATGGCTATAAAAAAGTCCTGGAAAGGGCTAGAGGGCTGCAAAAGGAAGCAAAATGGGGGTAAGAGTAAGACAAGTGCCCTGCAAACAAATGTTACTCAGAAAGTGGAGAATGGACCACGCTGGAACCAGATCCCTCGTGTGGGGATGTCGTATGTGGGGAAATCTGGGTTAATCCCCAGCTCCCAATACCTCTATGGAGCAAGATCGGGAAATACTGGTGATGGGCCCTTCTTGTGGGGCCTGGGCTGATACCCCTGGAAGCGACTGGGTGCATCAATTCATATGTGTGGTCATATATGGATGGAAAGGAGCGCCCAAGACAAGAATGTAAAAGCTACAAATTTGAATTTTATTTGGTTTGGAGACCAGTAAAAATAAGCCAACACGTGTCGGGGGTCCAACACAATCCCCCTTCCTCAGGGCTGCTGATTATTGATTGAAACTTCGGATGCCGTTTTGGAAATACATCAGATCTTGATTCCACACGGGCAAGCATTCGAAGCTCCTCTCCATCCATATATGATCACTGCAAACAAATGTGGATAGGAAAATAACTTAAAATCACATACAAAAAAAAAAAATGGAGGAGGAGGTGGATGTGGAGTAGGAGGTTGAGGAGGCGGTGACCGTGGCGGTGTAGGTGGAAGTGGTGGTGGAGGAGGAGGAGGTAGCCAAAACTGTTTTTTGTTTGTTTGTTTTTTTTTTTGTAATTGGGGTAGCCCCAAAAATATAGAGACATATTAAAAAAAAAAAAAGGATAAGTTCACTTAAGTATACCAATGGCTGTGTGAGGCCGGTATAAATGTTGATTCTGCACAAGGTACAGACAAGTCTTGTGGGATCCATGCCTGGTTCATTTTAATAAATGTTAGCTTGTCCACGTTGGCTGTGGACAGACGGCTGCGCTTGTCTGTGATAGCGCCTCCTGCCGTGCCAAACACACATTCAGACAATACACTGGCTGCAGGGCAGGCCAGCACTTCCAAGGCATAAAGGGCAAGCTCAGGCCATGTGCCTAATTTGGAGACCCAGAAGTTGAATGGGGCAGACCCATCAGTCAGTACGTGTAGGCGTATGCACACATACTGTTCCACCATGTTGCTGAAATGCTGCCTCCTGCTAAGATGTTGCCTACCAGCTGGTGGTGCTGTTTGTTGTGGCGCTCTGCTGGCAAAGCTTTTCCACATTTCGACCATGCTAACCCTGCCTTCTGAGGTGCTGGCGGTGCCACAGCTGCGTTGGCGACCTCTTCCTCCTCCTCTGCCTTCGCCTTGTGCTTCCACTGAGCCCCCGGTGTCATTTGGGAATGCCCTCAGCAGCGCGTCTACCAGCGTGCGCTTGTAGTTGCGCATCTTCCGATCACTCTCCAGTGAGGGAATTAAGGACGGCACGTTGTCCTTGTAACGGGGATCCAGCAGAGTGGCCACCCAGTAATCAGTACAAGTTACAATGTGGGCAACTCGGCTGTCGTTGCGCAGGCATGTAGTCGCTCGTGTGTGCCAGGCTGCCCAGAGGCAAAGACAAGCTGTTCTCTGTGAGAGGTGTATCATCTGTGTCCTCCGTATCCCCCCAGACATGCTCCAGTGATGCCCATGAGCTGCGTTGGGTGTTACCCTGCTGTGAACACGGTTCCTCCTCCTCCTCATCATCCTTGTCCTCCTCATGCTCCAGAACTGTGCCCTGGCTTGAAAATGTTTTACCTGGCCTATGCAGGTGCAGAAACCCACCCTCCAAGCCACTTGTGAATGACTGGCCTGATAACCGTGGAAATTACCCTTCTTCCTTCTCCTCTTCCTCCTGTGCCACATCCTCTTCCATCATCGTCCGAAGTGTTTTTTCAAGGAGACATAGAAGTGGGATAGTAACGCTGAGAACAGCGTCATCAGCACTGGCCATGTTGGTGGAGTACTCGAAACACCGCAATATGGTACACAGGTCTCGCATGGAGGTCCACTCGTTGGTGGTGAAGTGGGGCTGTTTCGTAGAGCGACTGACCCGTGCATGCTGCAGCTGAAACTCCACTATTGCCTGCTGCTGCTCGCACAGTCTCTCCAGCATGTGCAAGGTGGAGTTCCACCTTGTGGGCACGTCGCATAGGAGGCGGTGAGCGGAAAGGCCGAAGTTCCGCTGCAGTGCAGACAGGCTGGCAGCAGCAGGGTGAGAACGCTGAAAGCACGCACAGACGGTCCGCACTTTGTGCAGCAGCACTGACATATCCGGATAGTTTTTTAGAAATTTCTGCACCACCAAATTCAGCACATGCACCAGGCAAGGGATGTGTATCAAACCAGCTAGGCCCAGAGCTGCTACAAGATTTTGCCCATTATCGCACACCACCAGGCCGGGCTTGAAGCTCAGTGGCAACAACCACTCATCGGTCTGTTGTTCAATGCCCGTCCACAGCTCCTGCGCAGTGTGGGGTTTATCCCCCAAACATATCAGTTTTAAAACAGCCTGCTGTCATTTCCCCCTGGATGTGCTGAAGTTGGTGGTGAAGGTGTTACACTGACCGGATGAGGAGGTGGTAGAGGAGGAGGAAGCGGAGTAGGAGGAGGAGACAACAGGAGGCAAAGAAAAATGCCCTGCAATCCTCGGTGGTGGAAGGACATGCGCCAAACTGCTATCCGCCTCAGGCCCACCCACCACTACATTTGCCCAGTGTGAGGTTAGCGAGATATAGCGTGCCTGCCCATGCTTACTGGTCCATGTATCAGTGGTTATGTGGACCTTGCCACTGATGGCGTTGCGCAGTGCACACCTGATCTTGTCCCCGACTTGTTTGTGCAGGGAAGGGATGGCTCGCCTGGAAAAGTAGTGGCGGCTGGGAACCACGTACTGTGGGACAGCCACCGCCATCAGGTTTTTAAAACTGTGCGTGTCCACCAGATGGAATGACAGCATTTCAAAGGCCAGGAATTTTGAAATGCTGGCATTCAGGGCCAGAGATTGCGAGTGGGTAGGGGGGTACTTCCTCTTTCTCTCCAGTGTTTGGGAGATGGACAGCTGTAAGCTTCCATGGGACCGTGTAGAAATGCTTGGGGATGTGGCAGACATGGTGGCGTTGTTGTCACATCGTCTGTTTGCTGGATGGCAGGTGACACTGGCACTGTAGAAGTGGAGGAAGAGGCCGAGGCAGCAGCAGAAGAGGAAGCAGGAGGAGGCGGAGACCTTTCTTGGATTTTGAGGTGCTTATTCCACTGCAGCTTGTGCTTTGCATGTAGATGCCTGGGCATGAAGGTTGTGCTCAGGTTTAGAACATTTATGCCTCGCTTCAGTCTCTCATTGCACAGCGTGCAAACCACTCGCGTCTTGTCTTCAGCACATTGTCTGAAGAACTGCCACGCCAAGGAACTCCTTTGAGCTGCCTTTGATGTGCTAGGTCCCTGGGTGCGGTGGGTAGTAGCAGGCCTACTGTCTAGGGGACGCCCGCTCTGCTTTTGCAACCTGCTTCCTCTTTTGCTGTGCTGGTGCCTCTGTGCGACCACCACCTCTTCCTCCAAACTGCACACGTCACTCGCATGACCTTAATTCCATGTGGGGTCTAGGACCTCATCATCCTCCTCCACATCATCGTCCACCCACTCTTCACCACTGCCCTACTTGTCAGTCTGCACACTGTAGAAAGCCGCAGCATTTGGCATCTGTGTTTCGTCATCATCAGAGACGTGCTGCGGTGGTGTTTCCATGTCCTCATCCTGAAACAGAAGTGGTTGGTCATTGGTGCACTCAATGTCTTCCACTTCTGGGGCAGGGCTATGTGGATGGCCCACGGAAAGCACACCCGCAGAGTCATCAAAAAGCATAAGAGACTGCTGCATGACTTGGGGCTCAGACTGCTTCGCTGATTTACAAGGGGCTGAGGTGAAAGACAGATGGCCATGGGGTTCAGGTGCCAACTCTGAGCTTTCAGCAAGGGACCGGTTGGGAGACAATGTGAAGGAACTGGAGGCATTGTCAGCCACCCAATCTACTATCGCCTGTACTTGTTCTGGAATCACCATTTGTTGAGTGGCATTCGGGCCTACCATATAACGTTGAAGGTTCTGTCGGCTACTTGCACCTGAGGAAGGTGTTTCACTTGTGCGTGTAGCTGGCACAGATCGACCACGTCCTCTCCTTGCAACAGGAGCTTCACCAACACCACCAACACCAGCAGCACCACAACCACATCCCTTATTTTATCGCTCTCCTCATTCTGGACACAAATGTACTATTTAGCACAAATTTATTTTATTTTTTAAACCGGCAATGTGCAATTTTGTGCAAGAAATGCCCAGCAAGGTACAAATGTAATATGTAGCACTTTTTATTATCCTTTTTATTTAAACCAGCAATGTAGACTCACTTTTTAATTTTGTACAAGAAATGCACAGCAAGGTGCAAATGTACTATGTAGCACTATTTATTAATAATAAAAAAAAAGAATAATAAATTATTATTCTTTTTTTTTTAAACTAGTCACCCCGTAAAGAACGTGTTTTAATTTTTCACGCAGATGTACCGACCAAATTTTTTTTTTTAAGATTTATCATGTAAACGCCGGTCGCCACGTAAAGAACGTGTTTTTATTTTTCACGTAGATGGAACGACCAAATTTTTTTTCTTATTATTAAATAATAAGAAAAAAAAAATAATAATTATTTATCACGATGTATCATGTAAACGTAGAACGACACGTAAAGAACGTGTTTTTATTTTTCACGCAGATGTAACGATCAAATTTTTTTTTTCTTATTATTAAATAATAAGAAAAAAAAATAATAATTATTTATCACGATGTATCATGTAAAC
>BLSH010499426.1:217289-232034 GCA_018402905.1 Glandirana rugosa
TAGAGACTTTTTCTCCCCTTTAACCGGACTAACCACAGTGATCCAGCATGACATAATTATGGACCCAGGTGTCCACATAAGTGTGAAGCCTTATAGAATACCTGAGGCTAGGCACGAGGCAATTGCAAGGGAGATCCAGAATATGTTAGAGTTGGACATTATAGAGGAGTCCCACAGTGACTGGCGATGGCATTATCAGGTTCTGTAATGATTTTAGGAAGCTCAATAGCATTTTGAAGTTTAATGCATACCCGATGCCTCGGGTAGACAAACTTTTGGACAGGTTTGGAGGTGCCCGGTACATAACAACCCTAGACCTAACTAAGGGCTACTGACAGATCCCCCTAACAGAGTCAGCAAAAGAGAAGACTGCCTTTTCTACTCCTGAGGGGTTGTTTCAATACAAATAAATGCTATTTGGTTTACATGGGGCCCCTGCATCATTCCAGAGAATGCTAAGGCCACATGGTCCCTATACAGCTGCCTATTTGGATGATGTTGTCATCCACAGCTCCGACTGGGAATCTCATTTGCCCAGGGAACAAGCAGTGGTGGATTCCCTTCGGAAAGCAGAACTCATGGCCAACCCAAAGAAATGTGCCATAGGTTTGGAGGAGACCAAATACCTTGGCCACATTATTGGTCAGGGCCTGGTTAAGCCACAGACCAATAAACTTGAGGCAATCCAAAAATGGCCCCAACCGCTTACTAAAAAGCAAGTGCATGCCTTCCTGGGGATCAGGGGGTACTACAGGTGGTTCATACCCGACTTTGCCACCATTGCCGTCCCTCTAACAGACCTGACAAAGGGTAGAGGGTCAGTCATGGTGAAATGGAATCCGGAGGCAGAAAAGGCTTTTCAGAGGTTGAAGCAAGGCCCAGATTTCTCAAAGGACTTTGTCATGCAGACAGATGCCTCTGATGTGGGACTGGGTGCTGTGCTGTCCCAGATCAGAGATGGGAGGAACAGCCAATCTTCTACCTGAGCAGAAAGTTGAACAAGCATGAGAGAAATTATTCCATTGTCGAAAAAGCGTGCTTGGCTATAAAGTTGGCCTTAGAGACCCTGAGATACTATTTGTTGGGAAGACGGTTTAAGCTGGTCACCGACCATGCTCCCCTGAAGTAGATGTGTGACAACAGGGAAAAAAATAGTCGGGTGACAAGGTGGTTCCTGGCCCTACAGCCATTCAAGTTCACAGTGGAGCATAGGGCGGGAAAGCTCCAAAACAAAGCAGATGCCCTTTCCCACGTCCACTGTATGGTTGGGACAGTTGCTCAACCACAGGACCTTGAGCAGAGGGGGAGGATATGTGATGGTAAGCGAGGAGAGCTGGTAGATTGCCTCTATCTGCCACTAAGTATGCGTTCACTTAAAATGGACTAAAGTGGGATCCATGCCACCGTGGCAGAGCTGGTTCCGGACCGGATTTTCAGGTCCACTGAAGTCCATGCCCAGCTGTAGTTTAAGTAGACCAGGAAGAGAGCAAGGATTTACTTTATGTTTTGTTTATTTTGAAATGCAACCTTTTTACTAATAAACCTGGCTGCAAGACAGATTTTAAAGAAACTGCTGTCTCAACTGCCTTTTTCCCAGGAAAGGTGATCCCCACAAGAGCTAATCCCCCACAATCCCTCACAATATATATATATTCCGGGACCCAGGAGACACCTTCCAGGTGTCTCCTGGGTCCCGGCTACACCAGCACTAGCGGCTTCATCCAGGTTACCCAGGTGGTTCTCTGCCGCGCTGCCGAGTCCATTCAGCATCCTTAGGCCACTCTGCTGTCGGCTGCCTCTCCTGCCCGGGCACACTGCTCATTATCACCCATCTGTCACCATCTTCGACATTAGCAGTTCAGGACCCCCTGCAGGGTGTCTTTCGTCACAGCATGGACTATGGCACCCTCCATGCTCCACCCGCAGTCCTCCCTGTTTGACGTTTAACCCCTCACAACCCACAACCAGCAATAGTAAAGCAAATTCTTTTTATGAGCTTCCTATGATTTAATCAAATGTTCTTTTATCCACATCATTACCTTCTTGCGTTGTCTTGAATAAAGGTTTGGCAATTATTTTACATGGGTTATGGTTCATTATGAATAATGACATTGGAGTCAAGCCTTCAGAGCGCTATATCCAATTTGTTCCTTTGCTCCCCATTCACACCTGAGACCTTGTAACACTAACGAGTCACATGCCACCGGGGAGGGAAAATGGGTAATTGGGCCCAATTTGGACATTTTCACTTAGGAGTGTACTCATTCTTGTTGCCAGTGGTTTAGACATTAATGGTTGTGTGTTGAGTTATTTTGAGGGGACAGCAAATTTACAGTTATATAAGCTGTACACTCACTACTTTACATTGTAGCAAAGTGTAATTTCTTCAGTGTTGTCACATGAAAAGATATAATAAAATATTTACAAAAATGTGAGGGGTGTACTCACTTTTGTGAGATACTGTATATATATATATATATATATATATATATATATATTGTGACAGAGGGAGGATTCGCCTTAAACATTAATATGAGGTTCAAAACTATCATTTCTGAGTAGAGAAAGCTGTGTTTTTGACTTTCTCCAGATCCTGTAGTTCTGCATCAGAACATTCAATCCTGTGTTCGGGATTTGCTAGACACCTGTAAACTGGCTAACTACACAGGTGTGCAGGGTCATTAAATACACAGGTCTGAGAATTGCTCAGAGCTCCCATTTTGTAGACAGCTTTCAGTTTGGAGACCTCTCCCAGTGTGGGAGACAGAATGTCTCACCCGGGGTCAGGGGGCCCCAGCCAGAAGCCTTGAGACAGAGGTCTCATTGAGGGGGTCAGAGGGTCCAGCCAGAAGCCAGGAGACAGCAGGTTTCAGTTACGGGAGTCAGGTTGGCTCCTATCAGGGGTGTCAAGGAGAACCCCAATCCTTAGGCCAGAGGTGAACCATGCAGCAGGGCACTACGACTGAAGGCTAGAGAGCCAAGTGTTCCAGGAGAGCTGGATGACACAGTCAAAAGGATTGGTAAGAGGAGCAGCAGTGCTGCCAACACGTGAGCCAGGTGGCTTGATATTTTTGTTTATGCATTTAAATGGAAGAAACACTTGCGTGGGCAAGTGATGTACAAGTGAACTTTTCATTTATTCAATAAAAGTGGGCTGCCACGCCCTAAAATTACAGTTTGGACTGGTGCAACTCATTGTAAATGCACCTCAATCTCACATATATATATGGAATGGTGGCTTCTAAAACAAACTATAGATGGCAACAAATTAGGAAAATATTTCCTATCCCTGGTAATTCAATGAGAGATGAGAGTATATATGAAATTATATTTTTGTACCTAGTTGCTTTTAGCTCTCATTTTTTATTTCAAATATACACATATATAATAAGATATCAAAACTCTCCCTCAGATCTTTAACCACTTGCTGACCGCAGCTTGACGGCGGCTAAGTGACTCATTATCGCAAACCGCCGTCACCCGATGGCGGCCGCGATAACGAGTATTGTGAGCGTGCACGCCGCCGGAGGCACACTCACGTGCTCACTGTGTTCCAGGGGGCCAGGAAGTGGGTAGGGCGGACTCAATCGCCACCGGCTACCCGCGATGGCCACCCGCAGTGAAAGAACTGAGGTCCGTGTATGTAAACACGGATCTCTATTCTGACAGAGGGGGAAGGGCTGTGATCACAGGCTTCCTGTATATGGAAGCCGTGATCACTCCCTCCCCCTGCCAGCCCAGCCCACACACAGTTAGAACACACCTAGGGAACACAGTTAACCTTTAGAGTGCCCCCCCGGGTTAACCCCTTCACTGCCAATGGCATTTATACAGTAATCAGTGCATTTTTATAGCACTGATCGCTGTATAAGTGCCAATGGTCCCAAAAAAGTGTCATAATGGTCTGACATGTCTGCTGCAATATTACAGTACTGCTAAAAAACACAGATCGCCGCCATTACTAGTAAAAAATAAAAAATAAATAAAAACCCCAGAAATGAATTCTCATCATTCGTAAACGCGGCGACTTTTGCGCAAACCAATCAATAAACGCTGATTGTGATTTTTTTTTACCAAAAATAGGAGGAAGAATATAAATCGGTCAAAACCGATGAAAAAAAAATTTTTTTTTTTTTTTTTTTTTTTTGGATTTGTATTTTAGCAAAAAGTAAGGAAAATTATTATTTTTTTTTTTTTTGCAAAATTGTTGCTCTTTTTTTTGTTTATAGCGGCGATCAGAAATGACACAGAGGTGATCAAATACCTCCAAAAGAAATCTCTATTTGTTGGAAAAAAGGACGTAAATTTAGTTTGGGTACAACGTCGCCCGACCACGCAATTGTCAGTTAAAATGACGCAGTGCCGAATCACAAAAAGTGCTCTGGTCCTAAAGTGTTAAATCCTTCCGGGGCTGAAGTGGTTAAAACAATAAACAAGAGCCATTGTTGAATTATAATCATTTTATTTCAAAAGTATAATAAAAAAAAACAATATTAAATAGGAGATATGTAACAAAAACTTTGAATAATAAACTGTATAAGCAATTATCATACTTAAGGTTAGTTTTATACTGAATTAAAAATCAATCAGTTTTTTTTTTTATTCATCAATCTGTTTTGAGGTACAGTAAGTAGTAACATTTTTAATAAAGAAAGGCATATTCCAGTACTGTGTGCTATTGCTGACAAAGAAGCTGACATTAAAATGAAAAGCACATTTGGACTAAAAGTAATGCAAGTAATTCAAGCAGCACAATCTATAGAGATACAAACTATCTTTATATACAAATTGATTTCTGTTGAATTACTTTATTTATTAGAGATTAAATGTAATAGCCATGGACAAAAGATAAAAATAAAGACCCAATATACTTCCAAATACGCTGCAGATTTCTTAAAGTGTGGCAAGCATCATTAATTTTTTTTATGTTGTTTAAGATATAAATTTGGTACACAGGAACACTGGATTTCTGATAGGATCAAAAAGATTTGTTTCTATTCTTGTAGGCAATGTTTTTTAGCAAAAACAGTCGCCACATCTAAGGACTGTGTTAATCCAAAATATACTACATTTTTGTTCTTGGGTTTATATATACTTTAATTTTTATGAATGCATATATCCAAGGTCAATCTAGAGATATGGCTATTTAAAATTGTAGCTAGATAACTATAGGACCAGGGGAGAATAAATGCAACTGAACTATTTAGGTAGGGATTATTTTACTACTTGAGTTAGCAGTGGAAGAGGCAGCAAATGTATCTGCCTGATATATGAACTAGTAAAAACAGTCTGTTTCAGCAAGTAGCATGAAAACCTTATTCTACAGCAGGGGTAGGCAACCAGTAGCCCTCCAGCTGTTGTGGAACTACATTTCCCATGAGGCATTGCAAGGCTGGCAGTTACAATTACTCCCAGAGGCATGATGGGACATGTAGTTCTGCAACAGCTGGAGGGCCCCAGGTTGCCTACCCCTGGAACATGATAGCTGGGCAATAAGCTTTTTTTTTTTTTTTTAAAGGGTCAGTAATGCCTTGTCAGTAATGGTGAATCTGGATTGGATTGGATACATTCACAGGTGAAAGAAATCACCTGAACTTTGTAAATTTGAGAAGTGTCACTATCTGTACTGTTCGGTTTTGTTTTCAAAAAGTTTGATCAAAAATTAGTATTAGGGAGCTGTGAAGGGAAGATGTACAGAATGTGAAATGGCCATTGGTGCCAGGTGTGATGGTTGTAACTTGGCAATTGTTTCGCACAGAGCAGCCTCCTCTTCTCGGATCCCCTGTCGGCACGCCTGGCTCCTCCCCCCTACCAAATGACTCCTAGCAAGCCACTTGCTATTCATGCATGCTCGCTCCTGAGCCCTGCCCATGCGCCCTACTCACTGGCTGTGACTGATAGCAGCGGAAGCCAATGGCTCCCATTGCTGTGTCTGAGCCAAGGAGGAGAGCGATAGCTGAAGAGCCTCTGCTCTCATGCACATGCTAGATCGGGCTCAAGTAAGTATAAAGGGGGGCTGGGGAGGGGGAGCTGCATACTGAAGATTTTTTACCTTCATGTATTCTACCTTCAAACTTTTATAGTAACTTTAACCACTTCACACCCACGCAATAGCCGAAAGATGGCTGCAGCTCAGGCCTTAATTGCTGAAAGGCTGTCAATAGACATCCTCCCATGCACGAGCTGCCTGCACACCCCCTGAGGTGAATGAGACTCTGCTCATCACAGATCGGTGTACGGGGCTGATCCCAGCCCCTTACCCCGTGATCAGCTGTCAACCAATGATAGCTGAACACGTGATTTAAACAAAAGATCGGTGTTCTGCTTTTTTTTGCCCGCAAACTGAGAGGCACTGCTGCTATGCAGTGCCCTCCAGTGCCACCTACCAGTGCCCACCAGTGCCACCTACAGGTGCACATCAGTGCCATCTACCAGTGCCCACCAATTTCACCTATCAATGCCCACCAGAACCACCTATCAATGCTCATCAGTGCCCTCAGTGCCATCCATCAGTGCCCATCAGTGCCGCCCATCAGTGCCACCCATCAGTGCCCACCAGTGCTGCCTCATCAGTGCCACCAATCAGTGCCCATCAGTGTCACCTTATCAGTGCCCATCAGTGCAGCCTATAAGTGCTGCCTCATCAGCGCACAACAATGAAGGAGAAAAATTACCTGTTTTCAAATTTTTATAACAAACTATTAAACTGTTTTTTATTTTTTTTTTAATTTTCAGTCTTTTTTTCATTTTTTAGAAAAAAATGAATAATCCAGTCGTGGTTAAATACCACCAAAAGAAAGCTCTACTTGTGTGAAAAAAAATTATAAAAATTTAATTTGGGTACAGCGTTGCATGACCGCGAGATTGTCATTCAAAGTGTGACAGCGCTGAATGCTGAAAATTGGTCTGGGCAGGAGGGGGGTTTAAGTGCCCAGTAAGCAAGTGGTTAAAGCTGCATTTTCTGGACAGTATAAAACAATATATCCTAGAAGATAGTCTAGAGCTGCTCCACTCACTTATTTCATATCCAGAATATAATGCTTTTGTCTTTACCAAGCCCTAATGACACATTGGCTTTTTGTTTTATGAGGCTCCTGTAGCCAGGTGCTGGAGCAAGGGCCACTTTAAAGCGGAGGTCCGCCGCTCCTTTAAAAATTAAAATTCAGCAGCTACACATACAGTAGCTGCTGACTTTTAACATTAGGACACATACCTCTCCTGAAGTCCAGCGATGTCGGCACCACCCACCGATCTTCAGATTGGTGAACGAGTGCAGCCGCCGCCATTGAGACTAAGGGAACCCGGACGTGTAGCCGTTCAGCTTCACGGCCGAGCCCCTATTGTGCATATGCGAGCCGACTCTGCACTTTCTCATTGGTGGCAGCGGAGGAGGGAGCCCGGCTACTGACGGCCGCTGCCCTGGGCTCCCCGATGTGTGGAAAAGGACACCTGTCTAAAGGCAGGTGTCCTCTTCCCCCTCCCCCCCGAAAGGTGCCAAATGTGACACCTGAGGGGGGAGGAATCCGACCAGTGGAAGTTCCACTTTTGGAAGGAACTCAGCTTTAAGGAAAATAAGGCAATGGTGGACTTCACAGAACTATTATTGTTGGACAACAAGTGTCCAACTCGCTATGTCCCTATTGACTCTTTATGCCCTCTCCATGATTGGTCGACATCACACTTAGGGGAGGAGATACTGTTAAGGAAAGGGCTATGGTAGGTGTAGTTTCACTATGTACAGGTGGCACTGCATTACAGTGGCAAAGAAACTACCTTTCCCAGGGAGTTATGCAGGCTAAGAGGAGTGAAGGGATCTGAGTGAACTGCTTGGGGAAGTTTGGGACACTTGGCTCCAAACTGAGGAAGGAAACAGATGCCCAATCTACAATGTTGATCCCTTAAGGCACTCAACTCCAGTGTGGCCTAAGCAGCAGTACCTCAGTGTTCCAGTACCGGTTCATCTGGCTTCTTCTGCATCTTTAGCTGTACAGAGCGGTTCTGTCAGATTTCAAACCATCGATCCATGAGGGGGCACCTCTGCCATCAGCATCTGCGACTGAAGCGCAGGATTGGGGAGAGGGTTGTCAACCCATTGCCCACACTGTATAGCAAAGATTGAGACATTAGCCCAACATGGCCTGATCCTCCTGCTCCCTAAGTATTGCCCTGCTTGCTTAGTCTACCACTGAGCACTGCCGTACCATCCCCTCCTCTTATTGCCCCTATTAACCTAGAACAACTTTTACTTTTTCCTGAATTTGTTGCATTTTGTTACTACTGTTTAAGCTCTTCTGCAAACTGATTCCAACAAACAGCTCCTCAATAGTTTGTTTTCTTGAACCAAGAGCAGACGGAAGCCACCAAACATCACCACTTTTGCACCCCCATAAGGGCCCCAACAAAGCCAGCAGAAATAACCATTCTGGGACTATGCCATTTTGTCTTATAGTACTTTGAATAGAGCTCATCACCTACTTCTTATTTTTCCCTTCCCTTGAAGATTGTTTTGTCTTATATAGTAAAGTCCTGCAGGCAGACTTGGACCTGGCAGGGTTACTTCAGGGTCTAATTGCAGTGTAGCCTCTGGGGGGGTTATACTGTCCTTAGTCTTGTAGCCTTTACTGCCCTCCTGGTGACCCTATTACAGTTTAAACTGGTTAGGGTGTATGGTAAAAACTGGGCCCAGTTACAATTGCTGTTGCTCCTGGTGTACAATTTTAGTATAAATATACTCTGTATAGAAACAGTTGTTATAGCATTTGGTCACAGTCCTGTATTACCTTGCTTTATTTGAATTTCTAATACACACAGTATATTCGCCTAATATGGTGTTGTTCATTCCATTAAGAAGGAGGGTTATCAGAGTGGTAAAGGCGATGGACCAACCAATCGGGTAAAGCAACCAGTTTCAGAAGACTTATCAAAGTAGCTGCCCCTTTGGGGATGTGCTGCACTCCAAACAGAACTTTCCTGGAACTGACACATCAATTTTAATCCCTTCAATTAGAGAGGCTTCCCTCAGATTTCTCTATATCATTTAATTAGTGCATACACTGTAGAGAGCCTCAAATGCCAGAAACTGAGTTTACTCTGTAAAGTTTGAGACAGTGAAGCTCACGGGAAGGCCTGGTTGGTGTTTTGGCTTTATCTGGGATGTGTATCATAAGTTCTATAGACCTTCTGATAAAAGAAGACTTATCTCAGGTTGCAGTTCAATTTTGTAGAGGAGATTACACCTTAATGTGACTATGATGGTGGTACAACTGGGGGTATTGATGGTACAATACAATTCACAATCACCTGCAGAAAAAAAACAGTGACAATATTAGATTATAAAACAAAACATCTCTACTTAATCAACCGATATACAGTACTCATTCACAATTAAGCAGTTTTATATTAAAAGAAAACAAATGTAAATTTCCTATCATTTTCATATGGCTTTATTTTACATTATTTGCGTAAAATATATTTTTGATGTAACATGCGCTCTTAAAGTATATCAAAAGCTAAAAACCTTATTTTGGTAGAGAGTGGGGAAAGGTTAAAAGTGAGGGAAATACCTTCTTGGATAGATGACACCATTACAAGTGTCCCCATGGGAAGATTGTGTCTCTTTTTCTGTCCTGGTGATAACTCATATTTTAGATTTATAGTCAGTTTTAGTCCCTATGGTAATGGCTATCAGGCTGTACAAAATAGGTACATCTCCATAACAGGGACATGGTAGACATCTGACTAATCCCTTTGAAAAGTCCTATTCAGACACAACCTATAAGGTAGCATCCCCATACCCCTGCTTTGGACGAGACCATGTAACAAACAATAAAGGACTGGTCACCTGACCATCACCAATGAGTAAAAGAATTACAAGGATTCCATGAAAAAGTATTTCTGGGTTCTCTCTACTTTATAGTAGTGTAAGGTTATGTCTGTATACGAGAAGGTTATACTATTATTAGTGGGAAAACACAGTATAAAGGACCTTTAGCGTGAGAGTATAGGATCATTTTAACAATAAGTCCTTACCGGAGGACATGGACCAGAGGTATAACGTAAAATGCAGCTTGCAACACCGGCAACCAGTAAGGAAATGATGATGATCAGCACGTTTGAAGCAATTAGAACATAGTAAATCATATATGTACTTGACTACGAAAAAAAAAAAAAAATCAATGAACGTTTATAAAAATGAAAACAAATGTTGACTAAAGTTAAACCTAAAATGACTCTAAACAATGTTCTTGTTCTCAAAAATGTTCCCAGGTGACCCCACCCCTTACCTAGGGAGAACTATCAGACAGAGGAGCATGCATTTGAGGGTCAGCTTTCCTTGTGGTTGGGGCGTTTTTTTTTCTTTGTCCAGCAGTGCAGCGGGCATTGTGATTAATGATGGATCTACATTGGGGGACATTATTTTTTTAATTTTTTTTTAAATAAAGAAATTGTCAAAAATTGGCTCATGTCTTTATTTGTGACACGTTTGTTTGGTGAATGAGTAGGGGTACAATGTACCCCATACTCATTCACATGGGGTGCTTCCAGATTGCAAAAAGCCCCCTGTCTGCCGACCCCCACAATTACTGCCCAGGATTGTCTAGAAGAGGCCCTTGTCCCCATCAACAAGGGGACAAGGTGGTTTGGGGTGGGGGGGCAGAGCACCCCCCCTACATTGAGGACATGTGGCCTGGTATGGTTTACCCCCCCCCCTTTCATGGCCTGCCAGACTGCATGCTTGGATAAGGGTCTGGTATTGATTTTTTTTGGGGGGGGGGGGTATGCTGTTTTTAAAAAAAAAAAAATTTTGTTGTTATGCCAGAAATGGCTTGCAACCATGAGTCAATTTAAATGTCTTTTTTTCTTTAGAAATGTCAGTTTTGCTGCAGCAGGTTCTATACATGGTTCAGATCCACCACTTTACAGTCAGACTAAGGGGACCCCCCAGGCACTATATTTAAAGGAATTTTTCATTGTTATTGCTTCACTTTAAATCTCATTAAAATCACTGCTCCAGTAAAAACAATCTTTTAAAAAAAAATTGCATTGATACATGTCCCCCAGGGCGGTACCCAGGCCCCTTTACCCTTTTTATGACCAATAACTTGCATATACAGTAAGCCTTCAAAATGGTCACTTTTCTTTTTTTTTCTTTTTGGCTCCCTAAGACTTCAATGGGGTTAGAACTTTTCCCATATTTGTTAGCTCTGCTGCAAACCGAACAGGGAGTGTTTGGCCCATCTCTAGTCCATTAAAATGTGGACTTTTGATTTTTCATGTTCGGGTCCCTTAGATTTAATAGAGTTCGAGGCTCGGTGCTGAACGTTTTCCCTGTTTGCGAGTTCTGGTAGCAAACCGAACAGAGGGGTGTTCGGCCCATCACTTCTCTTCATCATTCAAACTTTCAGGAGTGTCTGCTGTCTGCGTCCCCTGCACTCTGTTGTTCAATCCCTATGTCACTGCTGAGTCCTGTATTGATAAAGGTATCAAAAGATGCAACCATAGCAAAATCCAGGGGACACAGACATCTGATACTCCCAGAAATGTCAAATGCTGAAGAATCATAAAAAGGCTTCAGCTCTGAAATAAAGAAGAGACATGGGCTATCAGAAAGGTGAGTATAATACTTCTACTCTTGCGGGAGACTTTCAGGTTAATTTTTTGAAAGCCTAACTATATATCTAAAATAGTTTATATGAACCAAGCTGGCCCAAACAAACTATTACGTCATCATCACATTGTCATACAAGCATCCTACCACCGCTTCACCAACCAAGGGTGCTGACTTTGGGTGGCTCGTGATGTACTTGCCACTGTAGCACTAAAAGCAAAAGTGGAGCTGCTCAACTTCTAAAAGTCCAAAATCCCCTCAACCATGCGTTTCCCTCCACCAGGAACGCAATCATAAAATGGGAGAGAGTCTAATCAATCACAGGATTCTCTCCACATTCACAATTCCTGTTACAAGCAGTATAATCAATGAAAGAAGGGTTCTTAATGGAGAAGGAGGGAAGGGGGGGGGGCATGTCCCCATTAGACCATCTATACTGCTATTCTGCCTGAAGACTCAAAGCTGCTACCCACTGCAGCGCCAGACATCCAAAGAGAGGGAGAGGACGGGGCACCCCTGCAGTTGAGGGTTCTCTAGGATCCACCTTCCGGAACAACATGGGACATACTTCATTACATGTGATGTGACTAAAGCTGTAGGGACTTTTGACCTTTTTTTTAGCTAAACTTGAGCTTTAAAATATAATTACAACAGTAGCAAGGTTCAGGCAATCATCACCAGTATGGTGTTCTTCATTAGTTGTCCACAGAACAGAGGTGGAACAGTGGCATTGTTTGGGCCAAGGGTTTTCACCTTAAATTGTGTAGCCTTATGACATAACAGTGGTGCGTGAATTACAAATATTATACAGGTAACAGTATGCATGTGTGTATATGTGCTTCTTGGGAGAAGCCCTTTAGTTAAATCTTTTTTTTTTAATTAAAGTTTAAATGATTGAATTTACGTTTCAGTAACTTACAAATATTTCTTTACATGTGGATTGAAACGGAACACTGGAAACATTGCTGCCAATTGAGAAGCATATATGGTTCTGCAGGACCTGCAGGTCAAGAATGTTGAGTGCCGACCCGATACAACTGAGAGCCAATGACATTAAATTCAGGAAAAGCATACACTTGGCCTACAGAGAGAAACAAGATATAGAATAAAGGTATCAACAAGTGTACAGCTCAAACATGTGAGGTAGTTCTGTGATTGAACCCAATTAAAAAACTTACATGGGTAGAATGGGGGTTGAGGGGGGTGAGGGAGCTCAAATAGATGCAGCTAGATATAAACTCAGGTATCCTTTAGGCGGGGTTCACACTATTGTGAATTGGATGCGGGTTCTCCGCATTCAATTTGCAATAGCAGGAGATTTTGACCGGCTCTCTATGGAGCTGGTTCACACATCTCCATTGTGGCCCAGTGCAAATAGTCACAGGAGTCCTGTGTGTCTTTTGGTCCATTTCAGATCCGAATTCAGCCCAAAATTCGGGCTGAAATCGGACCTGAAATGGTGAATGGGGACACACCAGACCCCTTGCTGGGAGCTGCATCAGCATTACATATGAACCCAGCCTTATACCTCCCAGCAGAGATTACAAGCTTCAATTAAAGACAAAACCACCTAGAATTCACTTTCTTTACAAACTCACCAACAGACAAATATACGAAGTCCAGAAAGTAATTTGAATGACTTAACATTTTTTTTTTAAATTTACAATTCAACATTGTCTCCTTCAAAGTATGCACCTTGTTAGTTTACACAACGCTCCCAGCGACCATCCCTAGAAGTCTTCAAGTGGGATGGTGCTCAGCGCCAGCATGGTGGCTCTTTGGACGTTATCCACACTACCAAAATGATGTCTTTTCTCATGTTCAAATCTTGAGTCATTCTTACATGAACAATTGATTTGGTGATTCCCATTTCCTCTACAATCATTCTGATAGTGAGCCGTCGGTCACGGTTGAGAATAGACCTTATTGCATCCACATTCTGTTCCGTTTTTGACCGATGGCTCCCTATCAGAATGATTGAAGAGGAAACAGGAATTACCAGGTCAATTGTTTATGAAATCGTGACTCAGGATTTGAACATGAGAAAGGACACCATTTTGATAGTGTGGATAACATGCAAGGAACCACTACACAGGCTCTGAACGTCATCTCACTTGAAGACTTTCAGGGATGCTATGAAGTATGGAAAAATTGCTGGAAGCGTTGTGTACACTCACAAGGTGCATACTTTGAAGGAGACAGTGTTCAATTCTACAAAAATTCAATAACAGAATTTTTAAAATATCATTCTCATTACTTTCTGGGCACACCTTGTATAGCTTAACATGTTTCTTGGATGATAATCCACTTCTTTAGGAGAGGGAAATGAGGGAAATAAAATATAACTGCTTTGAAGCTCTCAAAGGGGAAAGCTGCCCAGCCCGAATGATCCAAGAAGGGGACCCCGAAAACATAGATCAAAGAGTGCAGCCGACTTAGGGGCCAAGGACCACTCCCTGACAACACCACGGATGGGGAAGGCTGAGCATGGATGCATGGGTGAGCACAGATGGAAGGGTGAGCATGAATGCATGGGTGAGCACGGATGCATGGGTGAGCATTAGTGTTGAGCGAACCCGGACTGTAAAGTTCGGGTCCGTACCAAACTTTTGGGTGTCCAAGACCCGGACCTGAACCCGGGCTTTTCAAAAAAAGCCCGGGTTCGGTCCGGGGTTCTGGTAATTTTACTAAAAGTTCTGAAAATTGCTGTAAAAAAGTCCTGGAAAGTCCTAGAGGTCTGCAAAAGGAAGGAAAATGAGGGTAAGGGTGGGACAAGTGCCCTGCAAAGAAATGGGGACAGGGAAATAACTTAAAATATTTAAAAAAAAATAAAAACATAAAAAAATCAAAAATGGATGTGGATGTGGACCATCTTCAAACTGTGTGTGAAAAGTATTAATTAACGGTAGAAGCCGTATCACTGTTCTAAAATCATCTTCAAACTGTGTGAAAAAAGTATAAATTAGCCGGGAGAACCCATATCACTGTTCTACAATCATCTGGAAACTGTGTGTTAAACTTAAATTAAACAAAATTAAATCCAAATTGTGTGTCAAAGGTCTACTAAAATCTTGTCACTATACCCAAGAGGGCCAAAATTAAATTCAAATTGTGTGTCAAAGGTCTACTAACATCTT
>BLSH010499426.1:232198-264681 GCA_018402905.1 Glandirana rugosa
TTTTTAGATGATTTTAGAACAGGGATATGACTTTTCTCTGATATATTTTCACACACAGTTTTTAGATGATTTTAGAACAGGGATATGGCTTCGCTCTGCTATAGTTTCACACACAGTTTCCAGATGATTTTAGAACCGTGATATGGGTTCTCCCGGTTTTAATTTAAGTTTAACACACAGTTTCCAGATGATTTTAGAACAGTGATATGGGTTCTCCCGGTTTTAATTTAAGTTTAACACACTGTTTCCAGATGATTTTAGAACAGTGATATGGGTTCTCCCGGTTTTAATTTAAGTTTAACACACAGTTTCCAGGTTATTGTAGAACAGTGATATGGGTTCTCCCGGCTAATTTATACTTTTTTCACACAGTTTGAAGATGATTTTAGAACAGTGATATGGCTTCTATCGTTAATTAATACTTTTCACACACAGTTTGAAGATGGTCCACATCCACCTCCATTTTTGATTTTTTTATGTTTTTATTTTTTTTTAAATATTTAAAGTTATTTCCCTGTCCCCATTTCTTTGTAGGGCACTTGTCCCACCCTTACCCCCATTTTCCTTCCTTTTGCAGACCTCTAGGACTTTCCAGAACTTTTTTTACAGCCATTTTTGTGCCTAAAAGTTCGGGTCCCCATTGATTTCAATGGGGTTCGGGGTCCGGGGCAAAGTTCGGGTTCTGTCCGGACCCGAACCCGGACTTTGTCCCGAAGTTCGGCCGAACCAGCAGAACCCGAACTTCTAGAAGTTCACTCAACTCTAGTGAGCATGCATGGATGGGTAAGCACGGATGCATGGGTGAGCACAAATGGATGGCTGAGCCTGGATGCATGGGTTTAGCATCCGTGCATGGGTGAGCACGGATGCATGGCTGAGCACGGATGCATGGCTGAGCACGCATGCATGGCTGAGCATGGATGCATGGGTGAGCATGAATGCATGGGTGAGTACAGATGGATGAGTAAGCGTGGGTGCATGGGTGAGCACAGATGGATGGCGGAGCATGGATGGATGGGTGAGCATGCATGGATGGGTGAGCATGCATGCATGGGTGAGCACGGATGTATGGGTGAGCACAGATGGATGGCGAAGCATGAATGCATGGGGGAGCATGGATGCATGGGTGAGCACTGATGCATGGGTGAACACGGATGCATGGGTGAGCACGGATGCATGGGTGAACACGGATGCATGAGTGAGCACGGTTGAGGCTGGATGGGTGAGCATGGATGTATGGGTGTGCACAGCTGGATGGGTGAGCATGGATGCATGGGTGTGCACGGCTAGATGGGTGAGCATGGCTGCATGGGTGAGCATGGATGCTTGGGTGAACACGGATGCATGGGTGAACACGGATGAGGCTGGATGGGTGAGCATGGCTGGATGGATGAGCATGGCTGGATGGGTGAGCACAGATACACGGGTGAGCATGGCTGGATGGGTGAACACAGATACATGGGTCAGCATGGCTGGTTGGGTGAACACGGATGCATGGGTGAGCATGGCTGGATGGGTGAACACGGATGCATGGGTGAGCATAGATGGGTGAACATGGATGCATGGGTGATGGATTAGGCTGGATGGGTGAGCATGGATGAACCTGGATGGATGAGGCTGGGTGGGTGAGCATGAATGGATTGATGCCCAAAGCACTGCTGCTCCTAATCTCTCCCCCCTCTCCTCTCACACTGCACCGATCGGTGCGGAGAGGGGAGAGACAAGCCGGATATCCGCCGGCTTGTTTACATCTGATCGACCACGTGGTAAATGGCCATTGCAAGGGGCCATTTACCGTGATCCGTGATGTGCCGGGTCTCACGGACCCGGCGGTCACAGATGCTCCCAGGTGCGTGCGCCAGGGGGCATGTGGGAGCGCGATTCTGGGAGGACGTTATAGTATGCCCTCCCAGAATAATGGATCCACCTTATGGCCGTGTATTTACATTACACGATCGGCAGGTGGTTAATCTAGTGTCATGAGCGCTGCCCCAGGATTCCTGTTTTTAGGGCGGTTCCTTTCTCTTGCAGTTGTGTCTAGATAAGAACAAAGGAAAAGGCGCCTCTAAGTGCAATAGGACCAATAAATTTAATAAATCCATATAAGGACCACTCACATTTTTATTGTTAAAAACCAGCTCATCATGAATGTAAAGGTCAGAGGCGCCAAGCTGAAGAAAAGCTGGGGAAGAAACGCTAGGGGTCCAGTTGTTAATGCACAAGGAATGAGGAAGCCAGCCTGTGACCTCTCAGTACCTTGTGGAGCGCAGCGTGACAGGCACGCCTAGCAAAGGATCGTGCATGCCCCATGACGGCACGACCCCATGATGGCACAAAGCACCCACCTCACCATGGGGGTGCATGTTGCCGGGTATGGTTCAGCGGGGCGCTCGCTCATCGCCCCTCTTTTCTGACCTGCCAGGCTGCATGCCTGGATAAGGGTCTGGCATGGATTTTGGAGGGGGACTCCACACCATTTTTTAAAACATTTTTGGCGTGGGGTTCCCCTTAATATCTATACCAGACCTGAAGGGCCTCGGTATATGGCCAGGCTGTGGAAAAACCTCACACATGGGGTATCACCATACTCGGGACTAGTAGCAGAATATATTTTGGGGTGTAATTTGTGATATGCATATGCTGTGTGTGAGAAATAACCTGTTAATATGACAATTTTGTGAAAAAAAATCTTCATTTTGCAAAGAATTGTGGGTAAAAATGCCATCTTCAAAAAACTCACCATGCCTCTTAATTAATAATTTGGAATATATACTTTCCAAAAAAGGGTCATTTGGGGGATATTTGTACTTTGCTGACTTGTTAGGGTCTCAAGAAATGAGATAGGTGGTCAGTAAATCAGGTGTGATCAATTTTCAGTGATTGGCACCATAGCTTGTAGACTCTATACCCTTCGCAAAGACCAAATCATACACTAATTTGGGTTATTTTAACCAAAGATATGTAGCATTATAAATGTTGACCAAAATGTATGAATAAAATTGTTATTCAAAGTGTGAGAGCACTGAAAGCTGAAAATTGGTCTGGTTGTTAAGGGGGTTTTAGTGCCCAGTGGTCAAGTAGTTAAAGGAATTTTTCATTTTTATTGCTGCACATTTTTTCATTGATAAATGTCCTGAGCAGCCAAGTACCCAGACCCTCACACTCCTTTTATGGCCAATTACTTTCATATAAGCCTTCAAAATGGGAACTTTTGATTTTTCCTGTTCGGCTCCCATGGGGTTCGCCGTTCATAATAGAACTTTTCCCCTGTTCGGGAGTTCTGCTGCGAACCAAACAGGGGGGTTTTCGGCTCGGTCCTACTGCACTTAGAGGAATTTTTTTCTTTGTTCTTATCTTCCATGTACCTTAGAGACTGCTTCAGCTCTTGGATCAGCTCGCACTAGTGACAAACCTTTTTTGGACCTTTTTTGGACTTATTATTATAATCATTACTGTTGTTGCCTGTCTCTCAGAGGGACCTATCTTTGCGCCTACTATACCTCTTTTTTCTTCTGACTAGAGTTGTGTCTCCCTGCACTGTGTGTTTTAGTAGAATCACACAGCCCTGTATCTTAACCACTTCCCATCCGGGCCATTTCTGGCACTCCTCTCCTACATGTATAAATCATCATTTTTTTGCTAGAAAATTACTCAGAACCCCCAAACATTATATATGTTTTTTTAGCAAAGTTTCTAGGGAATAAAATGGAGGTTGTTGCAACTTTTTATGTCATGCGGTATTTGCGCAGCGATTTTTTGAACGCTTTTTTTTGGAAAAAAAACAGTTTCATGAATTAAAAAAAAACAAAACAGTAAAGTTAGCCCAATTTTTTTTCATAATGTGAAAGATGATGTTATGCCGAGTAAATAGATACTCAACATGTCACATTTTAAAATTGTGCAAACTCGTGGAATGGCGCCGAACTTTGGTACTTAAAAATCTCCATAGGCGATGTTTAAAATTTTTTTACAGGTTAGGTGTTTTGAGTTACAGAGGAGGTCTTGGGCTAGAATTGTTGCTCTCACTCTAACGCACGCGGCGATACCTCACATGTGTGGTTTGGATGCCGTTTACATATGTGGGCACGACTTACGTATGCGTTCGCTTCTGTGCGCGAGATTGTGGGGACAGGGCGCTTTAAATTTTTTTTTTTTTTATTTCTTATTTTACTTTTATTTTTTTAATTTTGACATTTTCACTTTATTTTTTATTTTTTTTTATCACTTTTATTCCTATTACAAGGAATGTAAACATCCCTTGTAATAGGAAAAGTGTGTGACAGGTCCTCTTTATGGACAGATGCAGGGTCTATAAGACTCTACATCTCTCCTACAGGCTGGAAAGGCTGAGATCAGAAAAAAAAAACAAACGATCTCAGCCTTTCCTTCCCCTTTAACGGCTGTTGTTTACTTCAGAGACCCGGAAGTGACGTCATGACGTGCGCCCGGGCCTCCCAGAGCCATAGAAATGACCGAGGGACATCTGTCCCTCGGAAATCTCTGTCACTAACATCCAGCGGCAGGCGATTCCTTCTCCCGGCCATCGATCGCTCAGGTGAGTCGGGAGAAGCACCGGAGGGCGGCGGGAGGGGGGCGTCCCCTCCCGCCGCCTGTAAGAACGATCAGTCGGCTGACCTGCCGCTATGATCATTCTTACGGTGATGGGAATCGCCTGCTCTATAAAACGATACCTCAATGATGCCTGCAGGTGCCGACATCATTGAGATATCACCACTGAAATCCCAGGACGTCAATAGACGTCCTGCAGATGGGAAGTGGTTAAGATAGCAAGACACTCCCCTTCTTCTCCCTCCTCCCCCTCCTCCCCTCTTCAAGCTAACAGACTGACTGGAGACTGCACTGTCCACTTCTAACTCTTCCTTGTAAGACCTGGAAGCTTAGAGAAGCAGCACTAAGAGAGCAGGAGGCAGCAGCACTGAAAGTTGTAAACTGCAAGCTTTGGAGTAAGAATTTCAACAAATAGTTTATTGGGGAATATTTATTGTAGTGTGATAAATAAAAAAATCTGTTTTAAAAACTGCTCTGAGCGCAACCAATATTAGTCACAGGTGTTTATATTGTGATATGTCCTTCCTATTGTGATGTAACTGACCTAATAAGGAAGTTATAGGCTTCTAGCTTCTGGCAGAATATCAACCTTCTTAGGTCAGTTATGAAACAATAAGAGGAGTGTTTGCCCCATAATCCATTAAACAAATTAGGTGTGGGGGCTGGCAGCATCCCTTTGTGATCTTGGGCCCCATGTGACCTAATAAAGGTTCCCAAAGGTCACTTCATTTACCATGCAGATTATTTTTCACAACAGATTGGGAATATGTACCAAACATTCAGGCACTATTAGTTACTGCACTTTGCACACTTTGGTTCATTTACTAAAACTGGAGAGTAAAAAATCTGGTGCAGTTCTGCATAGAAACCATTCAGCTTCAAGGTTTTATTGTCAAAGCTTCATTGAACAAGCTGAAGTTAGAAGCTGATTGGCTACCATGTACAACTGCACCAGATTTTGCACTCTCCAATTTTAGTAAATAAACCCCACTGTCACTTTGCTTTTTGCACCATCTACTTAATAAGCCTGTCTGTATGAAAAATACAAAAACGTCCCAATCAAGTCTAATTTATTTACTTCTTTTATTGAATCTATTTTGTGACTGGCTTACCTTGCAGAATGTGGGTTTAGCACTAGTTAAAATAGTGAAAGATCCTATAATCATGTACTGTAAAAAAAAAACAAAAACAAAACATAGTTAATATGTTTATAAAAAAAATGCATGTTCTGAAAAATGTAATACATATATACAATTCACATAGTGTAATGGAGAGCCCCTTTACTTGTTTTTCTTAGTAGTGGGTGCAGACCCCTTTAACTTCAATACACACAATCCCCTGGGCTTCTAGCATCCCTGGAATTTTGGACATGCGCAGTAGATATAAAATCTAGCTCTTCCTGCCTTCTGATGCTCAAAGTGACCTTGTCTAATGGTGCAGCAGTGACTGGGTACATGAGCTGTCACAAGGCCCAAGCGCAAGGGCAGCCAGCATGTGTAAGACTATGCAGCTTCCTTGTAAGCCCCAGCCATGGTGGACACTGTGCCGACTGGCTCTGGAATACTGCCTTGTGCAGCCTGCCTGGGCATCCCTGCAACCCACTACCTGAACTAACAGCTACAGTCAGCCTCATAATAAGAGAGGTGTCACAACCCAATTTACAGGAAACTGCAAGTAATTGTATGTATCCCTGCACCACAGTACTCCCCAGTTTACAACCGCATGGACCAAGCTGTCACTGCTGGCATTACACTGCACCTGCCATTCTCCTTTCTCTGGCTGCAAGTGAAGTGTGAGAAGCGGTTTTGTAGGGGCAGAGGGGGAAAAAGAAAAGACACTGTGATAAACTGACATTTTCAGCCACTACCCCTGGAGGAGAGCCCCGTCCACCACCCAGCATACAGAGGACGCTGTGATTGGCAGCCTGGGGAAGGAATAGCCCATCCAGGGTTGTATGAAAGGCTGCTGGGAGCTTGCTGGAATTGTGGGGGATGTAGTCCCTGGGAGGCAGCCTCTATTAAGTGGAGAATCGTACAGGACTTTAAATCGCAGGAGGAAGGGTAGGGAGTGAATGGCGCCTGCCACCAGTGTTCGCCGCTGTGTTGGAGTGGGACTGTGCTGTCAAATTCATTCGGGGCCACTGCTGTTGGAGAGATCCGCTGTATCCCTTGGGGGGGGTGGCGCTAGTGCAAGAGGATCACGGCTGGGGGGGTTTGTGTACTGCCAGTGGATCGCCCCATTATGATCGATCGGGAGCCACACAGGGGGCGGTTCGTGTGAGTTAGGAGGCCAGGTCTGCTTGCCGCCCCCTCCCCAAAATAAAATTTTGACCACCAGCTGCCGCTGCCCTTAACTTACTGTATATCTAACAAAGTTGGTTCCCGTCAATTTCTTATGAATGAAAAGTTATATTTGCATTAGAGATTTGAGGTCGACCCACCTGGGAGGATCTCCATGCTACAAATCCTCTGTCTCCTAAGAGGAGATAAGGGGTAGACTGTATCTCTGTGTAAAATTACATGGTTTTAATGGATAAATGCTTTTAAATTGATAAAATAAAGACACGTTATTTACATTTTAACCCCTTCAGATCCACGCTATTGCTGAAGTACGGCTCCAGCGTGGATCTGAATTTCTGGGACGACGTCCATGGACGTCATCCCCTGTGCACGCTTCCGGCGCGCACTCACAGGCCGTGGCGTGCAGCTGCCGCACGCTGCATGGGCGTGTCTACGGGTCGGATGGACTCAAAGTCCGCTCGTGACCCGCGATTGCCTGTCAGGGCTGAAAAATGGTCCATGATGATTTAGGGAGCCATGTCATCTGCTGGTATTGGTCCACTGTGTTTTATCAAGTCCAAAGTCAGCGCAGCCCTCTAGCAGGAAATTCTAGAGCACTTCATGCTTCCCTCTGCTGACCAGCTTTATGGTGATGCTAATTTCATTTTCCAGCAGGACTTGGCACCTGACCACACTGCCAAAAGTACCAATACCTGGTTTAATGATCATGGCATCACTGTGTTTGATTGACCAGCAAACTCCCCTGACCTAAACCCCATAAAGCTGTGGGGTATTGTCAGGAGGAAGATGAGAGACAACAGACCCAACAATGCATGAGCTGAAGGCCGCGATTAAAGAAACTTGGGCTTCTATAACACCTCAGCCGTGCCACAGGCTAATCGCCTCTATGCCGCACTGCATTGATGCAGTAATTCATGCAAAAAGAGCCCCAACCAAGTATTGAGTGCATATTATACTGTACATGGACATACTTTTCAGTAAGACAAGATTTCTGTATTAAAAATCCTTTTTTTTATTGGTCTTTTGTAATATTCTAATTTTCTGAGATACTGAATTTTGGGTTTTTACTAGCTGTAAGCCATAATCATCAAAATTAAAAGAAATACATGCTTTAAATATATCACTCTGTGTGTAATACATCTATATAAAATATATGGGTTTCAGTTTTTGAATTGAATTACTGAAATAAATTAACTTTTTGATGATATTCTAATTTTATGAGATGCACCTGTATGTCCTATTATATTGCTGCCATCTCAAGCTACAACTCTCAGCATTCTCAGTGCTCTGCATAGAAGTCTATGGGCTTGCGTGGCTTTAGCTCTCCACCTGCTGGCTGGAGGAGAATAGAGCATCGCCTGTGGAGATTTTTAGGTGCCATAATTTGTTGCTATTCCACTGGCGTGTGCAGTTTTAGAGTGTGACATGCTAGGTATCTATTTCCTCGGCATAACATCATCTTTTATATTTCACCAAAAATTGTACATTATATTGTGTTTTTGTACACTAAAATTCAGTGGATTTTTAACTGAAAATTTGTTAAAAAATGGCTCCGCAAATATGGTGTTCCTATATAACGTTTGGGGTTTAGAGTCATTTTCTAGCAAAAAAATGCAGATTTTTACAGGTATGTGGGAAATGTCAGAATTGGACCGTTTTTGAATTGGATATGAGACAACAAAACATAAAGACATGATGTACCAGCTAAATGTAAGTTATGGCTTGTTTTTAATACTTACACACACTGGTGCCCAGAAGATGATGGCAGAAGATAGTGACAGAGAACCGTCTTTGTATTCATTAGATGACAATGCAGCACCACTTCCAAGCTGCACAAAGGCTGTCAGAATCTGCAAAATCTACAGGCCAGAGAAAACAATAATTAACTTGTCTATCAAGAAATAATATAATATGACCATTTAAGACCCAAGAATTTAAAGTTTTATGTACTAGCTAGTTAGTTTGAAAAAGAAACAAATTCATCTAGTTCAGCCAATAAATTGCAGAACCCTATACCCACAGTTGATCCAAAGAAAAAAAAAAACCTGTAAAGTATGGTCCCATTTGCTCCAGCGGGGGGAAATTACTTCCTGATACCTCAAGACAATCAATTATTCCCTATAAACACTAATATTCAGCTATAGTTTGTACAGTTAGGAATGCATTCATTTTTTTTTTAATATTCATCTGAGCTGACCAAAGCTCAATTTATATATCTACATTTAGATTTAATCATATTCCTATTATCCTTTTTATTGGTGAAAGCTGGAGTTTTACTTAAGAAATTGTAGTGCTGCTTTATTGTAAGCTTATAGGGCATTGATGTCACCGGGAAGTTCCTTATAATGTAATGTAGCCTTTTTGGGCTGGTGATGTCATTGGGGATGGAGACTCTCCCCTATAAACTGCAGCCTTCTAACAAGGGCAACCCCTACTGGCAAACCTAGGTACTTGTAAATCAGAATAGGGGTGGGATAGGGGGCAGAATAGGGGGTGGATTAATAGGGGCATGTGCAGAATGCTGTGCCTAAACATATTGAACGCTTGCGGCATGAGCTGACTAAGTGCCAATGTTTGTGAATAGTCCTGCAGTCTTCTGGCACCTGTGATATATCCCAGAAGACTGTGTCCATAGAGGAAATGGGAGTGAACTTCCACTCATCCTGGCAAAAGTGGTATTGGGCACCTGTCAAAAACAGATACCTGCTCCCCCCTGAAAAAAATTTGTGCCAAATGCTAAAGAGGAGGGGGAAGGCAAACAAGCCGAACTTTCCTGTTTGGGTGTTGCACTTTATGCAAAGGGTCAGCATTGCCAGCTGAGATTTTGGAAAATTCCCTAGCATGCCTATTGGATCCTGTTGGGGGACCTAGAAGGGGCTTCCTAAGTGGGTGTTGGTGGTCAGGAGCACTGCCACTCTATAGTGGATAGGAAAGCGGTCCTTTCTCCAAATTAGTATGCAAAAATTAATTAGACCCGCGCAATGGAGTGGAATATGTGTAGATATGTGGAGCTGCCCGTATCAACAAACAGGAGAACCTGTGTATAATCAGTATGCAAAAATTAATTAGACCGCGCTGCCACACAAAAGTAAACATATGCAGACAAAATAGCAACTGGCAAAAAAACCAAAACTCATATAGTGCAAAAAAAATCATATAGTGCATAAAATTCCTGAATGGATATGTGCAAAATAGCAAATATAAACAATTCCAAAATGTGTATATATAGTCCAAAGTGCACATATGTTGTAAAGGTAGGCTCAATAGATCCAATAGCTGTAATCCAATATGTGACCCCTGATGACATCAGCGCGTAGCTGACAAAACGCAGCATCGAGAGACCGGAAGTTCCAGTACGCCATTTCCACTCACTTTGGAACGCAGGTGGACTGCATCCACAGCATCCCCTGCTTTGTATTTTAATATATTTTAATGTAACTTTTATTTCATTAAAAAGGGACGTACTTCACCATATTAGTCCCCCTCTACTTTTTATCACCCCCCGCTACCTGGTGATCGACTTCATCTGTGTTGGAGAAAACGCCAGCCGTCCAGAGGATATTGGCAGTGATTAGCACTTTTGATCCCTGTAATGGGGATCAATTGGTCCCGGTGAGTAGGGTGTGACACTGGGTGTTTGGTGAAAGAGTTTGGAATACCATTATCTACTGGTCTGTGATACTAGATATCCAGCAGATTCCCATATTGGATTACAGCTATTGGATCTATTGAACCTACATTTACAAAATATATGCACTTTGGACTATATATACACATTTGTGCACTATTTACACTTTAATTTTTTTGCACTATCACATTTTTGTACCATTGCATCTTTTGGACTATCTGCACCGCAATTTGGAATTGTTTATATTTGCTATTTTGCACATACCCATTCAGGAATTTTTTGCACTACAGGCAGTCCCCGGGTTACAAACAAGATAGGGACTGTAGGTTTGTTCTTAAGTTGAATTTGTTTGTAAGTTGGAACATGTACATTTTTTAAGTGTAGCTTCAACCAAAACCATGATTTTTAAGCTTTTTGGATAGCATAAGGAAGGGATAACACCCCTGTAATGTTTGTTTTGCTGTCTATGTTTCTGTTCAGCAGATTTCACCTCACTTCCTGTCCCAATGATAATTGGATTTTGAAAATGTTGAATTGTTGTGGAAACAAACCTTGGTGATACAGCATCAGTGAAGACACCTTTTCCCCATAATAACCCTTACAGGAGTGAATTTCCCTTCTTAGGGGGAGATTTACTCTCTCTTCTTGTTGTCTCCCTCTGTTTGTAAGTAGGAGTTGTTTGTAAGTCGGATGTAACTAGGGGACCGCCTGTATATGAAATGTTTTGCACTATATGAGTTTTAGTTTTTTTGCATATATATATATATTTGTTTTCACACCAAAATTCATTCTTTCTCCAAATTACACTTACACCAGGTGAATATTCACCCTGTATAGCAAATATTGAAGTGTACTCAGTTGAATCATGAAACAGATAGTTTGTTATGGCTTACCTCAATGTCACCCATTTGTGTTTATGGCATGTGAATGAAGAAAGATTATGGGCAACTGTTTTCATTATTAGTTAAAAGTGCATGTATGGCCATATTTTTTTTTTAATAGATTTTTGTATAGGTTATTTTTTTACTGTCTGCGATCCATTGGGGAGATTTCCCTTTCCTTTCTGTCCCTGAGACACAGCAGGAATTGAGAAGAACTTTCCCCAAAATTAGGGTAATTCTTATTACTGTTGTCACCAGAACAAGTATTCCCCTTTAAAAGGTTTACCCCTTCTTCTTGTTCTGGTGACAACTCTAATTGTGGATTTGCCCTAATTTTTTGTTTGGGTGATTACCAGAACTAATAGAGTGCAAATCTCTCCAGTTGGAACACAGGCAGCATTAAAAAAAAGTTTTTTCTTTACATGTACTTGAACCTTTTCAAATTCTGAGTTGATCAAAACCTTTTTAACCAGTTTGCAACTTTGCACACAAAATGCTTTTCACATATTGTTTTCTAGCACATATGGGTCCTTCAATTTACTTTTAAAAATGTACACTAAATACTACAAATATTTTATTTAAAAAATTGCAGTTTTAGTTCACTTATGCAATCTAGACAGCAAGTCACCAGTCCAGCAGTTATTCATTTGTATTTATGGTATTAGCCACAGAGGTAGCATGGCATTTTCATTTCATCTGTCTCTGAAGTATATTGCTTCCTTATTAGAGCAATGACATTAGTGTTAAGGCTTAAGCTGTCCATACATTATACAATTTTCTTATTCAATTTCCTTTAGATTTACCTTCAACTATGTAGTGCAAGGACCTGCCTAATTACATACAAATTAAAAGTGTTTAGGTTTGACCTCATATTATATGGTTTTAGTAAATCTAAAGGAAAATTGTACAAGAAAATTGTATAATGTATGGCCAGCCTTACCCTACTAAGCAATGAAAACTAGAGTTTAAAAAAAAATCCCATTGTCCTTTCAGTACACCCCCCTATCCCAAACACACAGGTCCATACTTGCCTCCTGTGGCCAAATCCAGCCAAACTTTTTTTTTGTCAGAGCGTGTTCACATTAGGAAGAATCGCCTCACATGGCAATACTCCAATACACAGGGTGTTGCCAGAGCAAGAACTACGAGGAGTACACAATCAGCATGTATAACTTTCCTCATACTTTGCAAAAAATAGAATTTCACATTATAGATATAACTGTAGTACAGTACAGGTACTATAAAAGTCTACAACTAAATGTGAATATTACTACATGCTGGGAAACTCCTCCAATCATCTAAACACTGCTTCCTTCTTCTCATAAAAAAGTGATGGCTCTTCCATGTTTGGTGTAAGATTGTGTGTCAGTCTCTCTTTTTTTAAAAATACTGTATACTGTACAGTATGAGAGACTTGTTCAGGTATGATCGAAATCCTAGCTTGACAACATTTGTCTGTTTATCATTTCATTATTCAGCTCACCAAGAGTGTTGAGCGAACCCGGACTGTAACGTTCGGGTCCGTACCGAACTTTCGGGTGTCCGGGACCTGGACCCGAACACGAACACGGACATTTCAAAAAATGTTCGGGTTCTGGGTTCTGGTAGTTGATCACGCATGTTGAATAGCTGAAGGGCAGCCAATCAACAAGCGTTTCACTGGTTTGCCCTTAGAAACCATCACAGCCATGCCTACTAATGGCATGGCTATGATTGGCCAATGCATCATGTGACCCAGCCTCTTTATAAGCTGGAGTCACAGTGCTGCATGTCACATGCTCTTGGGTTAGTGTAGGGGGAGGAAGCTGCCGGCATTTTTGTGAGGGAGAGATTGCAGACATTTTAACATCTGATCCTGCATCCTGAGATTACTATTGCTGTTGCTCTGAGGGACAGATTGCAGAAATTTGAGATTTCACATACTGCTGCTTTGAGTGACAGATTGCAGATCAAACTCTGCATAACACAACGATCGCTACGATCGTGCACAACAATCAGATTGTTGGAGTAATTTGAGATTTCACATACTGCTGCTTTGAGTGACACATTGCAGATCAAACCCTGCCTAACACAACGATCGTTACGATCGTACAAAACGATCAGATTGTGGGATCGTACACAACAATCAGATTGTGGGAGTAATTTGAGATTTCACATACTGCTGCTTTGAGCGATCTGACTGCACTAGGTGGAGGCTTCTGCTTAGAGGGACAGATTATTGTTCAAAAATCATCTCCTAGTTCTAAAGGGAGAGTTTCTAGCTGCAGCTGTAAGTGACACATTATTGTTCAAAAATCATCTCCTAGTTTATTTGATTTTAATTTATTTTCCCTTTCCCCATTTTTTTGTAGGGCACTTGCCCTACTCTTACCTCCATTTTGCTTCCTTTTGCAGCCCTCTAGCACTTGCCAGGACTTTGTTACAGCCATTTCTGTGCCTTAAAGTTCGGGTCCCCATTGACTTCAATGGGGTTCGGGGTCCGGGATAAAGTTCGGGCAACGTTCGGTGCCGAACCCGGACTATTTTCCAAAGTTCGTTCGGACCCTCCGAACCCGAACGTCCAGGTGTTCGCTCAACTCTACTCACCAGTAGCTGCAAATAAGCAGTCCTTATTTACTTATAGGGCATAGCACCAATGCCATTTTGGGGCCATGCAGAGAATCCTTTATTAATGTTATAAGCCAAGCCTGTTTACTTGCAACTCTTATAGCATATCTCAAATCTCTAACCATAGCGGTAGCATGCCCACAGTCTCTGGGTCCCATATGTAGCACCCTCCTAGCATAGGTTGCTAGACAAATTTCATGTTTGGCTTTTTCTGTAATCAATGGAGCAGTGATTGTTTGTCCTGGATGTTCACAGTTTCACGGGCTGGGAGTTTGATTGCTTCCCTCTTGCTCTGGAAGAAGATTCCAGAGCTTATGGTAGGAGATTCAAATAACCAGCCTGAATATTAATTATGCTTCATCCTATCCCTGGAGTGTCCAGTAGGGGGCTGGAAAAATTATATTTAGTCTGAATCACTGGAGAGCTTGGTTCCTTCTCCTCAGAAGGGTTCTAGGGCCTGTTGGGTTGCTGATCGCAGGCAGCCCTTGGATTGTATAGCTGTGCTGGAGGCCTCAGCAAGTGGTGGCAGGGCTGAGGGCCTGGATGGAGCTGTTCAGAGACTGACTGCAGGACTTCACCACAAGGGATCTGGTCTGGACAAAGATGGTTTCACTCACTGGGCTGGGTCCGAAGGAAGCTGGAAGGTGGAAGCTATCCTGGGGACTTGTGAGTAAATACCCTACTGATTACTTTAACTTTGTAGTATCCTGGAGAATGCACTGGGTACTGGCAGTTGTGCATAGGCACAAGGTAATCAGACGCCAAAGGCTTGCTTCACGGTCTTCAGTTGTGAGGCCTTAGACTGCTCAGAAATCTGCCTCATTGTCCTCAGCTGTAAAGCATTAGACAGTCTATCATTCACATTTATTCAGGAAGAGAATTGTCCTCCAATGGCTCAGCTCAGCACTTATTATTTTGAAGTATCCCATGCCCTACTATCTCTCCTGTTACCAGTTTGCAAGCAATACATTTAAAAAAGACAACCCCTAGACTGTTTATTGGAGCTAGAGTGAATGGACTTTTGTTTTGGTGTACAGGCAGCCTCTGCTTTTTTGGGCAAGAACCAGTTAAAACTAGTGGCCCCTACGGGGGTAGCACTACACATATACTTCAAAAGCTGACCCCCAATGGTCTAGGGATCTCCAAACTATGGCCCTCCAGCTGTTGCAAGACTACACATCCCATGCAGCATTTTAAAAGTCTGATATTCACAGACATAACTAGGCATAATGAGAAATGTAGTTCCTGAACAACTGGAGGGCCATCTTTTGGGAGACCCCTAGTCTAGGGGCTCCGATGCCTTAATCATACTATATTCAGCATTAGGGATGGGCCCAATTTTCGAGTCAAACGTAAGTTTGACTCGAACATTGGGCGTTCGCCCGTTCATCGAATTGACAACATTATGGGTGTTTGTGGTGAGTTCGCCCACCGCGGAGCGCCCCATAATGCATTGAGAGAAGATGGCGTGCACAGCTCCTCCCCAATGAGAGGCTCCCACCACCTACGCTCTCTTTTCTTTGACAGTTTATTTATATGCGAGGGCGGGGCCACCCGGTGACGTAAGTGGATGACCCCGCGCCCTTCTGACATCATATGCCGTCAGAGGGGGCGGGGTCACTCAGTTATGTCATCGGGTGGCCCCGCCCTTGACTATAAATAAACTGTCAAAGCAAAGAGAGAGCAGTCGGCAGGAGCCCTCCCATAGGGGAGGAGCTGTTGAGTTTTTTGTTATTTTCTTCATGTAGTCGGCGTCGTGATTGATGATGGATTACAGCGGGGGACACTTTTTTTTTTTTAATAAAGGACTTGTCCCTGATTGTCTCCTGTGTTTTTTCTTTTTTGACACTTTTTGGTGAAATAGTAGGGGTACAATGTACCCGATACTCATTCGCATAGGGGGGGGCGGGATCTGGGGGCCCCTTTGTTAAAGGGGGCTTCCAGATTCCGATAAGCCCCCCACCCGCAGACCCTCACAACCACAGCCCAGGGTTGTGGGGATGAGACTCTTGTCCTCATCAACATGGGGACAAGGGGCTTTGGGGTGGGGGGGCATAAAGCCCCCCCACCCCAAAGCACCCACCCCCCATGTTGAGGGCATGTAGCCTGGTACGGTTCAGGAGGGGGGCACTCGCCCACCCGCCCTTTCCTGGCCAGTCAGGTTGCATGCTCGGATAAGGGTCTGGTATGGATTTTGTAGGGGACTCCATGTCAATTTTTTTTTAAATTTTGGCATGGGTCTGGTATGGACTGGGAGGGGACTTCTACGCAAAATTTTTTCAGTGATTTTTTTTTTTTTTTTTTTTTTTTTTTTTTTTTATTAATAAAGATTTTATTGGATTTTCAAGAAGTTTTCAGTGATTTTTATGCATATTGCCGGGAACCGGAAATACATTACAGCAGCGAGCGATTTTAAATGACAATTTTTCTTTACAAATGTAATTTTGCTGCTGGACTGTTCTAAACATAGGCGTGCACAGGGAGTGTGCCAGGTGTGCCTGGGCATACCCTAATCACTGCGTGGGGTGCCGATCCACCTATTGCCTGGGCTTCCCCCCATGTTGTACCCCCTCCCACAGTGCTGCTGGCTTCCCTCCTCTCCCCCTGGCTTCTGTGGGGGATGTTTCAGAATGGAGAGTGAGGGAAGGGGCTGGTAGATATGTCATTTATGAGCCCCTTCCTTTTCTAAATGAACACAGTAAACACATTCACTCACTGTGTTCATTCTTAACTGAAGCATAGTGAACTATGTTTACTATGCTTCTGTTTGTGAATGAACATGAAGCCGCTCAGCAGCTCAGCTGTGGCTACAGAGAAAGGCATGTGTGTTTGAGCTTTGGGGTGCACACCCTAAGACAATAGGCTGCACACACCTATGGTTCTAAACATCACACAGATGCACCACTTTACAGACATTCTAGGGGGACCCCCAGGCATTATATTTAAGGGAATACTTATTTTTTATTGTTTCACTTTAACCACTTCAATACCAGGCACTTACCCCCCTTCCTGCCCAGACCAATTTTCAGCGATGTTGCATTTTGAATAACAATTGTGCGGTCATTCAACGCTGTACCCGAACAAAATTTTTATCCTTTTTTCCCACAAATAGAGCTTTCTTTTGGTGGTATTTTATCACCTCTGGGGTTTTTATTTTTTCGCGATACAAATAAAAAAGTCCGAAAATTTTGAAGAAAAAAAGTTTTTCTCTGTTTCTGTCGAAAAACTTGGTAAATAAGTAATTTTCTCCATCACTGACGGGCACTGATGTGGCTACACTGATGGGCACTGATGATGTAGTACTGATTGGCACTGATGAGGTGGCACCGATGGGCACTGATGATGAGGCACAAATATTCAGCACTGATAGGCGGTACTGATAAGCAGCACTGACGGGCACTGATAGGTGACACTGATAAGTGGTACTGATGGGCACTTATAGGCGGCACTGATGGGCACTCATAGGTGGCACTGATGGGCACTCATAGGTGGCACTGATAGGTGGCACTGGGCACTAATAGGTGGCACTGATAGGTGGCACTTGTGGGCACTGATAGGTGGCACTAGTGGGCACTGATAGGTGGCAATGATAGCTGGCATTTTTTTGGAGGCATCCCTAGTGGTCCTGGGTGGCATTCAAGATGGGCACTGAGTGCCATCCCTGTTGGGCACTGTGCCCCTTACCTGGTGGTCTAGGGTGAGCTTCCTGGTGGTCAGGGTGGTCTTGCCTGGTGGTCTCCCTGATAGTCCTGGTGGGCTCCCTGGCAGTCCTGGATGGGCTCCCTGGTGGTCCTGGGAGGCGATTCTAGGGGGGGCTGCACTAATAAACAATCAGTGCAGACCCCCCGTCAGGAGAGCCGCTGATCGGCTCTCCTCTACTCGCGTCTGCAGACGAGAGTAGAGGAAAAGCAGATAAACAGCTCTTCCTGTTTACACTGTGACCAGCCTTGATTGGTCATGGCTGATCACGTGGTAAAGAGCTTCCAATGGAAACTGTTTACCGAGATCGGTAATGCGGTGGGTTAGACTGACACACCGCACCACCGATCGCCACGATCGCAGGTTATCCTGAAAGACGTCAATAGACATCCGGTCAGGATAACTGAACTACTGCCCAGCTGTCATTTGTCTATAGGCTGGGCAGGAAGTGGTTAATAATTATTAAAATCACTGCAATAGATTTTAACAACTTTTTTTTGCATTGATACATATCCCCTAAGGCAGTGCCCAGGTCCCCATACACTTTTTATGGCAATAATTTGCATATAAGCCTTTAAAATGAGCACTTTTGATTTTTCATGTTTGGGTCCCATAGACTTTAATAGGGTTCGAATTTTCGCACAAATTTATTACCTGTTCGCATGTTCTGGTGCGAACCGAATCGGGGGGTTGTTCGGCCCATCCATATTCAGCATCAAAACAAAGACATACAAGAAAGACTTAGGTCTAAACATAAAGGTTTTTGCTTTCCTCTTCCTCTTCATGCATTCATGCCAGTCATTTGATACTGTACAAATTCAACGAATATTTTATGGTTTTCTTTTAAAAACCCATAAATGTAGATTAAAATTGTCGGTTACAGCTCTTCATGACAAGTGGTTTTGCATATGACTCAATCTTTTAATTCTTTTATATTTGATGTCCATAAATGTGACTAAATCTAAATTGATGTATATTTGGAAGTCCTTCTTAAAGAAGAAGTAAACCCAGATTGGGTTTACTTCCTCAATATAACCCTGTAAAGTATAAGCCTTATTCTAGGCTTACCTGTAGGTTAAAGTGGTTGTCACAGGTTGACAACCACTTTAACTCTATGGTCACCTTTAAAAAACAAGTTCACCCTTTAAAAAACAAAAAAATCCCCTTGTCCTCCTCCCTAACCCTTTCAGTGCACACAACTGTAATACAGTACAGGTACTATAAAAATCTACAGCTCAATTTGAATATTACAATGTGCTGGGAAACTCCTCCAACCATCTAAACATTGCTTCCTTCTTCTCATAAAAAGGTGATGGTTCTTCCATGTTTGGTTTACGTTTTTTCCACCAAGATGGGCAGAGAGCTTATGGTGATTGATCCCTGTGGGTCAGTCTCTCTTTTTTATTCAAATATGCCATACGGCATGAGAGACTTGTCCATGTATGACCAATTAAAGTGGATCCAATCCTACCTTACAACATTTGTTTGCTTAAGCACAGTTTATCATTGCCAATTGCCCTTTTTTCCATAAAATGCTGTATTCACCTTTTTTGTAACTTGTATCAATCTCAGTTCTGTTGATCTCTTTCAGCCATTTTCTGTTTACATACATTTGCTACAGCGTCAGCCTCACATTATTTCTCTGGATTGGCTTCATGATGATAATTGGGGACCATGTATGGTCATTGTCTGTTATCATGGCACTTTTAGTTTCCCTCAGGAGGTGCATGTGACAGGGTGACAACACAGGGGCACTACTGGGGGACAGTTGTCAACATAGGAAATGCCTGAACAAGGCCCTAATGACAGGATCACCAGGTGTTATTTTAATGAAAAATGCAGATTTAATAATATTGGCTTCAAAATTACATGTTGAAGCTTATTTTAATGGTTAGGATTTAGACCTATTTTAATAGAACTATGAATTTGAACAATCAAAATTGAACCCCCCTTCCCCATCCACTGGTACTCTTATTAATGTTATTACTGATTACTTACTTTCCCCACATTCTATAGCTGCTTGCACTTCTCTTTTGGTGCTGAGAGTCCAAACCCTATGTTAAAGTTATAATTTCAAGAGAACTTGTCATTTTGCCCTGAATGGACAAAGTGACCACTCCTTATTGGAAGGGTAGGAGAAAAACACTAAAACTAGGGCTAGCTTTGTGGGATGTAAACATAGAGCCTTGACAATACAAAGATTAAATATAAACCCACTAAGCTCTCCTACTCTTCGTGAGCTAGGTGGGAATCAGTTTGGGCCATCCTTGTTTTTATACCTATGATTGTCTCCTTACCAATCCCAAGGACTTTCCAGTTGAAAATAAAAATGTTACATTCAGCCTTAAAAATGACTTAGTGCTTACCCCAAGAGGTTTTGGTTTGCAATGTTTTTTTTCCAAGACACGTGAATTCTCATTTGTAATAACAGTACGGGGATTCCGGATTGGCGAATTGGAGGAAACATTGCTGACATGGGTTGTTGGTGGCATATTGTGTTGTTGAGCAGTAGGTGGGTTGTTGACCAAACTTTCACCTGGAGGAGCATCCCATGCTGGTACATACGATAATGCATTGCGTGAGACAGCTTGTGGTGGCCTACACCATTGTGGGACAATGGCTGGTGAATTTAACTGGCAATCAGTAGGGGGAACACACCATGATGGTAAGTCAGTAAGCGTCTCATAAGCCGGGGGAGAGCAATCCCTCTGTTGACTAGGACATGGTATAGGAGGGACAATCCAAATTTGTGAATCGGAGTAAACAGGGGGTGCAGATGTTTCATTATTTTGTTGAAGCTGGCCCGGGATGTCTGTATCCTGCATTGGTGTCTGCATTTCCAGTAATAACTCTATAAGATAGAACAAAATGTAATGTTGTCATATTTATTGTAGCAAGTATTACCCATACTGTACTACCCAAAATACTTAAAACCAAAAGCATATAAAAAAAAAATGTGCAACTTTGATTATGTTCTGCATTTGAGGTTCCTAAAAGTAGAACACAGTACAGGTACCACAAATATGGTAATCAACTATGGACCACAACAAAAAATGTCCAGAGCAGAATTTATGACATTGACAGCGAACATTGAGGATTTTATGGGTGCATAAATTCACTTTTGTGAACCACTAGTTTAGCCAATTTGCTTATCACTGAGGAGAAAAGGGGAACCCTAGGACTTCTAACTAGGTTATTAAGCTTCTCAAAGGGTCCAGCACCAATAAAAAAGGAAATGATCCAAAAGGTCAAGAAAACTCTCCATAGCTGCTGGAGATAGAACCACTTGGAAGTAGGCAATAAACACAAATAAGAGCTTAGGACTTTCCGTATGTCACAGGACCAACCCTTGAGGTATCCACTACTGTGGGACAGTGTTCTTCATATTGTAATCCACTGAGGCCTGACATTGATGATAAACCAAAAGCAAGGTTTATTAAGCGCCAATAAAAACATAGGAAACACGAAAAAAAAAAAAACATCCCAAAAATGTAGACTTCCAAAGACTGAATAATGTGGTTTTGAATAAAGTAATTTAAAGCAAAGACTGCCCCTAAATTAGGTTGGTGTGTTAATGGTAGCACTTACATCTGCCCTGGTCAGGTGGTAATGGTGAACAGCGGCTTCAGCCAAAAAAATGAAGTCATCCAGAGATAAAAACCACTTGGAGATTGACAACAGGAAGTTTTGAAAAGTTTTATAGATACCACTTCTCTCTCGTTCCCTCACATCCCTATATCCAGTTTAACCACTTGCCACCCTCCCACCATCAAATGACGGAGGGGCGGTGCGGATCTCGTTCTAGGAAGGTGGCTCTTTAACCATGTGATCGGCTGTGACCAATCACAGCCGGTCACGTGTAAACACGGAAATGCTGGTAATCGGCTCTCATTGCCTCATACTGACAGAGTGTGTGGTGAGGAGAGTAGATAAGCGGCATCTCCTCACAGAGGATATCTAGGCATGTAATCAGGGCACAGATCATCAGTGTCCTGATTACAATTAGCGCCACCAGTGCCAGCAATCAGTGCTCACAAGTGCCCACCAGTGCCAGCAATCAGTGTCCACAAGTGCCCACCAGTGCCAGCAATCAGTGACCGCAAGTGCCACCAATCAGTGCCCATTAGTGATGCCAGTCAGTGATGGCTATTAGCGCTGCCTATCAATGCCCATCACTCATGCCCATCAGTGCCACCCATCAATGCTCATCAGTGCCACCTATTTGTGCTGCCTATCAGTGCCCATCAGTGCCACCTACCAATGCCCACCAGTGCCACCTATCAGTGCTTATCAGTGCCACCTATCAGTGCCCATAAGTGTGGCATATTAGTGCCTCCTTATCAGTGCCACCTCATCAGTGCCCATAAATGCCACCTCATCAGTACCCATCAGTGCCGCTTAATTAGCGCACATTAGAGAAGGAGAAAAAATACTTATTTACAATGTTTACTGACAGAAACTAAGAAAAGACATTTTTTTCTTTTAGTAAAAAAGCCCAGCAGTGATTAAATACCACCAAAAGAATGCTCTATTTGTGTGAAGAAAATGATAAAAATGTCACATGGTTACAGTGTAGCATGACGATTAATTGTCATTCAAAGTGTGAGAGTGCTGAAAGCTGAAAAATGGACTTAGCAGGAAGGTGGTGAAAGTGCCCGTTATTGAGGTGGTTAAACAGATTTGTCTTATTTATTTCCCAGAAGCAAAATAAGTTATATCCTCACTGTATCAATATCTAAAACAATTTAACCTTCCAGAAAAGACAGCATAGAAGGCTCAGTGGGAGGCCGAGTGTGGAGAAACCTTTCCCTCACAGGAGTTGAATTAGATGCTTAATAACCTGTATATGTGAATTATAATGTAACCGTAATGGTACATCACCTGTTTGGCCCTTTCAGTTTCTAATATTTTGTGCACATCTGATTTAAAAAATTGATTTAAAAAAAAAAATACTGGGAGGTATGTGGGAAGATTTTAGGGATTATGTTTTAGGCCTCATGTTCACAGGGCATCTATTAACCTCCCTGGCGGTAATCCCGAGTGTGGCTCGGGGTGGAATTTCAGTACCATTAGCGGTAACCCCGAGCCACACTCGGGATTGCATTGCTGGATCCAGGCAGCGCAACTCACCTTGTCCCCTGGATCCATCGATGCCCCCCGCCGTGTCTGCGTGCTGTGTCCGCCACCAGATGACTCCTGTGTGCCGGGCTCCATTCCCTGCGAGCGTCGAGTCGCACGGGGACGGAGACCGGCGGGAAATTCAAAAAGTGAAACACACACAGCACATACAGTACACTATAATCTTATAGATTAAATTACTGTATGAAATCATTTCACATCCCCTTTGTCCCTAGTGGTTTGCCCAGTGCTCTGCATGCACTTTTATATTATTTATGTCATTCTTTCTGCCTGTAAACTTGAGAATGTCCTTGGCAACCAAAAAGTGTCCCTTTACGTCAAAAGTGGTTTTTGATCAGCTAGAAAACAGCGATAGTAAATAAGAATCATTTGCAGAATTTAGTGATACTGATTTTTGGGGAAATTTATCATCAGAAACTGAAAGTGACGACGGCGACAATTCTGCAACTGAGCAAATTTCAGTGTTTTTGGTTTGATTACATTATTGAATAAATTTTATTACTATTACGTTATTATTTGGGATAATTATTTTTAGTTATTTATTATATTATAATTTATGATTTCATTTTTCAAACTTTATCATACCCGGGATGTCTACTAGCCTCTTGTTTGGACAGTTTTAAGTGAGTTATTCCTAAGAATTACAGGCCTACAATATAAAACTCCAAATTTTCATGCAAAATAATCGTACCGCTTTCAGCACCAAAAATCTGAAATAATTATACCGCCAGGGAGGTTAAAGTCCCTCTGAATGCCAGAAGTGTTGACTGTAAAAAGCTGCTTAAAAAATGTGGTAGAAGCTTTAATAGGCTTCAAAAAAGGGTGGGCTCCAGGCAAGGAGCAGCGCCCGCAGCCCACCCAGCTGTGCGACGATAGTGAGTGAATATTCGCTATTCTCCCACTAATCCTCCTCCTGGCCTATGAGGAAGCAGGTCATGAGTCCTGTCACCCACTTGGCTGAAAGGACAGGCGATCCTATTGGATGCCTACCAGGAGGAGAGGAGAGAAGAGATGCATGGCAGAAGCCGCCGTGATCTAGGAGAGGACACAGGAGCCGCTGCCCAACCCACAGCTCGCCGCCTGTCACCCGCTGCCTGACCCGCAGCCCACCGCCCATCACCCGCCACCTGAATGGGGTAAGTGTCGGACAGACCAGCAGTCAGCGAGCGGGCGGGTGGGGGGGATGTGTGCTGGTTAAGTGCCGTCGGCCGCCCGGGGGGGTGGTTGTTTGCCCCCCAAAAAAAAAACTCCACCAGCCGCCACTGGCTAGATGTAAGTATATGTATTGCACACATGTTTAGGCATGTCTAGTGTTTGAGTTTTAATGCATTTTATTGGCCAGAATATTGGAATGCATTAATGCTCAAGCGCTAGACACACCTAGTATTTAAACACATTTAGATGTGTTTAGGCACATTGGGCATTTTTTCTGCTCTTCAGCTCCTCTCTTCTGAATGTGCCTTTGGTGTATTTTTTTTCAGCTTGTAAATGCTCTTCTTCTATTACGCCTGTAAATGCCTATGTGAGCATGGGCACACAGGCTTACACAGAGGTACATTTACTGGCTGAAAAAAAAGTGGAATGCCTGAAGATGAAAAGGAGGGCAGGAATTGGATTTGTGGTTTAGAAAAGGAGTTTTAGCTTCCCTATTGCTTTCCAGATATGCATGCTTGTAGCAGTACAGTGACTCTGGAAGTAGTGAACCCAGAGGAACAATATGATAGCCAAGCATTTAGTATTTTTATAAGGAGGATATCAGTGGCAGCCTTGTTACATACATGCATACACAGTAACACACAAATGTGAATGTATGTATGTATGAAATATTGTATGATTATTCTACATACTCTCAATTGTCCTTCATTTGAAATGAAATCTGTCTGTCCCTCTTTTATTCGCTGAGTCCCCTTTGTTGTCTAGACCTCTGTTTAATTACTGTACCAACTGTGTTTGCCACAAGGTCCCAGTTATAACTAAAATAGCTTGGGAGGCTCTGGTCCTTAATTATAAGTAGATGGTGGCTGATTTAACCTGTCAAAACTGAAATATAGTCTTTAAGAGCACATTCAAAATTTGCATTCTAAATTTGTTTGAGGAAGGGAATTTTCCAACACAAGGAAGGTTTATAGTTTTTGTATGGGTAGATATATTGTATGTGCTGTTGTTATAAGTACATCCACTGATATAATAAAAAAATAAAACAGACTGAAAAGTAAATTAGTTTATGATAGGAATATATATATATATATATATATATATATATACACAGTATATTTGGCAAGACATTCGTCATACAGTGGAGATGACAATCCTGTTAGTGTTTTTTGAGTTCCTGTTCCTAAGTAAATCACAGCAACCAGTCAGAAGCTTGTACTTTTTCTCTCTAATACTTTACCATAAGCACAGTTATAACTAAACCTTTACTCTCCTCACAAACATATACTTACAATATCTATGCAAGAACCTGTGCTGAAAAATACCTACACTGAAATATCGGGCCAGAAATAAATGATTCAACAACGTAGCATTTCGGGTTGTCATAAAAGATCTTGCTCCCAATGTTGTGATTGGATAAAGATTGGCTTGTGTAGGACTATTCTAGAGGGTGATACGAGCTCTTTCAAAATACACAAACACTCATTATTGCTCATTAGTGTCTGTGTGACTTGTCAGTCCTTTCTCTCTCCTCTATGAGAAGAGGAAGGATGGTGTCAACCATACACAAAAATCATTACCTATCCATTGCTGTAGACCAGTGTTATTAACAGGTCATGTTTTCAGGATTCCCATTATTTTGCGCAGGGGATTTGATCAGTTTCACTGCCTTAGTAATTACCACAGCTGTTTCATCTGAGAGACATCCTGAAAACATGACCTGTTGGTGCGCCTTGAGGACTGGAGTTGAGAAACAAGACAAGAGGCTTTGGTAACCAAGATGGGAATGACAAATAGCACCCCCCCCCCAACTTCAGGTTGAGACAGATAGAGCTTGCACATCAGTGTACATTGGCCAGACCATTCCATTGGACCTAGTGTTGCCACCTTTTGATTCATGGAAAACCAAACTGTATTGATGGGTAAACCAGTGTGATAAATTGGCCACAAAGGGCAAAGAGTCTGGAGGTACTCATAGGCTTAATCCCTTTATCAACAATAGTTGCCATGTTGAAAATTTTAAATCTTGGTCAGCATCCATTTCACATGTGGAAAATATGAGTGCCACGTGTAGCGCCCTCTACTTTTAGGTAGATACTTAACGTTAGGATTTTTATAGGTGAGTTAAATATAGTCCAGCCTGACTTCCAGTCCAGTCTGATTGTTTTGATTCTGGGCAAGAGAATGGCCTAGGGAGTGGTTGGTGACTCACAGGCAGTGGTACCTCTTGGTTACCTCCCCTTTGCTTCTAGAGGGTTCTAGAAGAAAAGGTGTGTGTGGAAGAGGGATGGTACTGCCTGGGGTGTTTGGGAAGCCCTCACCAATCCCTAACCTGGATTGGCAGGGGGCAGGCCTGCTCAAATACCTGGGGTCAGCCCAGCCAGGGAGTAGAGTTCAGGTGGAAAAACTGGGAAAATCAGTACTAGTTGCGGAGGCCTTTGAGGGAGCCCCCAGTCTGAGGGGGGTGACCTTGGGCCTGGAGGCTCGGGAGTGGAGGGACCCCTCAACAAACCCAAGAGGAGTCCTGACCAGGGAGCAGGAAAGAACAACGGAGTGGTGCTGTCAGGCAAGTCTCCAGGAGGGACCCACCAAGTGTCGGTGAGTGACACACACCCAGGGAAGCTGGAAGAGGCATACCAGAATGGGGAGAGAAAGAGACAGTCTCAGAAGGGTGCAAGAGCCAGTTGGGACTGTGGTGTCATTGGGCAGTGGAGATGGGTCACTTCAGCTGGGAGGGCTGGTATGGCCTGAAGAGGGACTGACTGGAAGCAGTAGTCCGCCAAGGCTAGCTAGCACACTTTCACTTTGCTACACAAAAAGAGGACCACGGTACCTGCCTGTAATGGCCAGTTCACTGAGGCCAGGCTAAATCTAGAGCAGGCCTCGCCATGTGCTAGCTAGGCCAGAGAAGTGTTGTGCATGAGAGAGGAAGAGGAGTTAACTGTGAGCAAGAGAGTGCTGGAGGAAGACAGAGCGTGTATATACCAGAGTGTATATAGATGGTCCCGTTTAGAACTTTTGGTCTACTGGGCATCACATGAACATCCCTTACCCCATCCAAGTTAAACCCCCTAATAAAAACAAAAAAACACAAGTACCGGCCTGTTCTTCCTGACTCCGGATGTGAGGGAAAGTGTGATTGAGGGCAGGGTGACAGGTGAACCACTACTTCCAGCAACCCCCTATGGGGGCATGGCTACACATGCATTCTCTATTTCTATTAAACTAGCATGAGTTAATCATAATGAGCATGTTAAATAAGATCCAAGTCTCCATTAAAATTATCATAACCAAACTTGGCAATCTGGGAACTAAAGTAGTTTAAAACGCATCAAAAGTACAACTTGTTCATGTGATCTGTCCCTTTTGTAAAGGCATTACAATTATATTTAGTAGTAGAACGTTTTTTTTTTTCAATTTAAAATTTACATTTGTTGCTTTTTTATTTTAAAGGTTTAAATATGAAGAGTAAAAAAGTCAGACCAGAAAAAATAGCTAAGGGGAGAAGGAGATGAAAGAGTGAATAGGAAGCAATTAGCCATAATTTATGGGGTAAGAAGAGGTATTTTTCCCATTAAAATACTTTGAGAATAAAAGCAACAGCAGTAGCAACAGCAGACAAATATTAACAAGTTTTTGGTCATTTTTCAGCAGAATTACCATTTGGGAATAATTGATATTGCTCTGCTTGACACAACTCTTTATCAGTTATATGTCTGTTTGCTTCTTGGAATGATAAAGTGAAAATGACCATTGGCAACTAAGAATGTAGTAGAGAATTGTTTCAAGTAACGCTGCAGATGCAGATTTCAAACACTATGAAACCTTGCTGCTAATTAATCCAGCCAATGAAAACCAGGCTAACAGATTCTCTGATTCCATGATACCAATAAATCAGAAGGCCTGCATGTCAGTGACTATGCTCCTCTGTGCTCATCACTGAATATGTGAACCACTGTATGTGTTAATAGCATGCGGGTCAACATTTGTCAGAAGAGACAGGAAAGTTCATATATTTTGCAAAATGTGTCAGATCTCATGTCTCTATTGAGCTGTGTTCTGCCCCGTGCTATTTACAAAGTGCTCTGGAACACAGCCATTACCAGGCACCATGGAGCATGGCCAGGTACCATGGAGTATAACCTTTGGATTTATCACTGACAATCTTTTTTTTTTTTATATCAGACTGGTATTCGTATTCATCTGTCATAAAACTTGATGAAAAACATACTCTAACATGTATATATGTATACACAGGGGCTGTACTTAAAGTAATGCAAAATTGGCCATAACTTTTTAATTAACTTACATAGGTAATTCAAATTTCACATGTCGGTAAAGTAACTCTTCCTCTATAGTAACTCTTTTTCATCATTTTCATTGCAGGTAAATAATGGATTGGAAAACATAAATAAAAGTGCAGCGCTATAAATGTAAATTGAAATGAATCATATAATGTCCCAAAAAAAGTTCATATAACTAGTAAGACCTGGGTATAACCCAGAGAAGAAAAGAAGGGTGCCTTTGAAAGTTCACCATAAATAATTTCAGTGCAGAAAATGGTGTTCAAATAATTATTCAGTGCTTCATAGTGCTTCACCGTGATAAGTGTATCCACCACCATAAAGTGATATATACTCTTACCGAAGGTAAGAAATAAACTAGCATATAGGATTAACCCTGGACGATACTTGATGTTGTCAGCAGTAGACCAGCAACATCAAGTATCGTCCAGGATTAATCCTTTATACTGGTTTATTTCTTACCTTCGGTAAGAGTGTATATTACTTTATGGTGGTGGATACACTTATCACAGTAAAGCACTATGAAGCACTGAATAATTATTTGAACACCATTTTCTGCACTGAAATTATTTATGGTGAACTTTCAAAGGCACCCTTCTTTTATTCTCTGGGTTGTACCCAGGTCTTACTAGTTATATGAATTTTTTTTGGGACATTAAATGATTCATTTCAATTTACATTTATAACGCTGCACTTTTATTTATTTTTTCTGATGTTCACAATTTTGTTGTTATTGTGGTGTTGGCAGCTTATGTGACTACTCTTGGATGCGCAGTATAGATTTTTTATCTTCAAAATAATGGATTGCAAGCAGCAGCAACATGCCATCATTGAGTTCTTGGCCAAGAAGATATGCAGGCTGTCTGACATCCACAGAAGGCTATAGAATACAGTTTACAGAGATGATACAATTGGCAAGAGTGACCAATGACAAGTCATTGTCAATGTTGTAATTTTCATAAACATTCTATAGCCTTCTGGGGATGTCAGACAACCTACACCCCTCCTTCATCAAGAACTCAATGATGGCTTGTTGCTTCTGCTTGGAATCCATTATTTACCTGAAATTAAAAAGAAGAGTTACTATAGAGGAAGAATTACTCTACTGACATGGGAGATTTGAATGAACAATATAATTTATTAAAAAACGCTATGCCCACTTGCTGCATCATTTTCAGTATAGCCCTCGAATATATGTAATTGTGGAAAAGCTAGAACCTCTGTGAGGTATGTACAGCATTTCTCTATGTGTCCCTATTGGGGAGATTACTTTCACGAGGACCAAGGAGACCCAGACAACAATAAAAACTTTACAGAGGATTAGCTCTTTCCAGCTTCTCTAAATATATACATATTTTTGCTTTCCCTGTGAGCAATAAAATAGTTTCCCTTCACTTCCCACCTTGGGAGGCCCACCTGTCACCATGCATTGTATGAGTAATTAGATAGTATATATCATCTGTACCTGAGATGTAAGAATAGGATGTACTCACCCACAACAAGTAGCTTGGCACCGTCTTTCTGTATTTCGTGAAGAACTGAATTTTCCTTTTTATAACTGCCGCCTCATTCTGTCACACTTTTATGACTGTTTCAAATTACAACAACTAAGACAGGAGTGTTTATTATGGTTTATTTATAGTCAAACACTTAACTTTTGTATGCTGTTTTGCATGTTAACATCATTTCTGACAGTGTCTATGTTATTAAAGCGGTAGTAAACTTATGCGGAAAAAAAAAAATCCACCTGCAAGTTCAGAGCATAATATGCTAGTATGCATCGCATTCTAGTACATTATGAAAGACTTACCTTGAAATGAAGCCCTCCAACGGCATGCTATCACTGCTGACATGGCATTCATCTTCAGCCGGTCTTTCTTCCAGGTTCGCAGGCTCCGGCAGCTTCAATGGCATAGCCACGATGATGTCACTCGCGGGAGTGACAGCACAGTGTTCTGAAGGAATGGCACGGGTATGCAGTTTCTTCAGAGCTCATGCATTGGTGATGTCACCGGCTGCCAAAAGAGTGAATATCTCCTAAATGGTGCACATTCAGGAGATATTCATTTTACCTATAGGTAAGCTTTATTATAGCTTCCCTGTAGGTAAGAATCACACAGCTGACTTTGCTACCACTTTAAAATGATTTCATTTAATTTCATATATTACCAGTTGATTCTGGCAGGGTAAGTTCATCTTTCATAGTGGCTGTACACTACCTCCTTGCAATGTTCACTCTCTGTAGCCACCCTTCAAAAACGGATTCTCCCAGAAAATACAACTTTTCGTGCCCACGCAGCTAGAGAATTGCATGTTACCACAACATAACATACCACTGTGTGTCCACCCATTGAAAAACCTGTCAATCAGAAGACACATCCCCAGTGACAGCATATTGCACTGCTGTATATACTGTATGCCCAGTTCTGCAGAAACTCCAGGCTTGATTCAGCACAAAGACTGCCTCTGTCACCCAGCTCTCCACAGGGTGATACAACCCAAGCATTGTTCTCATCATACAGCTCTCCACAGTATGATACAACCCACCTAACTACATAATCTTCTATACTCACTCAACTAACTACTCACCTAACCCTCCCAACTACATAACTACTCATATTTTAACATTCCAATCGACCCAGCCTCCTACCCATCCAGCTACATAGAACTACCCACCTAACTACACATCCTTCTACCTACTCAACTAACTACTCATCCTACCCTCCAAATGACATAGCTGCTCGTGTTCTTAGATTTCTAAGTAGCTGTCCTCCTACCCACCCAGCTACAAAGAACTAGCTACCCACTCTACTATTCACCCAACTACCCATTTCCTAGCCAGCCAGCTACATAGAACTAATTACCGAATTATCCATTTTCCTACCCACCCAACTAACTATTCTGCTACCCACCTAACTAACGTTTTACCCACCCAGCTACATAGAACTACCCATCCTCCTACACAGCTGGCTACATAGAACTACCCACCCTTCTACCTATTCAACTATCTACTCATTCAACCCCCCCAACTACCTAGCTACTCTTGTTTCTACATTCCTAAGTACCTGTCCTTGTACTCATCCAGCTACAAAGAACAACCCACCTACAGTTAGGTCCATATATATTTGGACACAGGCACAATCTTCATATTTTTGGCTCTGTATGCCACCAGAATAAAATTAAACTGAAATAATCCAAATTAATTTGAAGTGCAGACTTTCAGATTTAATTCAAGGGGTTGAACATAAATACAGTTGTGCTCATAAGTTTACATGCCCTGGCAGAATTTATGATTTCTTGGCCATTTTTCAGAGAATATGAAAACAAAAACTTTTCTTTCACTCATGGTTAGTGTTTGGCTGAAGCCATTTATTATCAATCAACTGTGTTTACTCTTTTTAAATCATAATGACAACAGAAACTACACAAATGACCCCGATCAAAAGTTTATATACCCAAGTTCTTAATACCGTGTATTGCCCCCTTGAACATCAATGACAGCTTGAAGTATTTTGTGGTATTTGTGGAGGAGGCTCTTTATCTTCTCAGTTGCCCATTCCTCTTGGTAAAAAGCCTCCACTTCCTGGAAATTCTTGGGCTTTCTTGCATGAACTGCACGTTTGAGATCTCCCAAAAGTGGCTCAATGATATTGAGGTCAGGAAACTGAGATGGCCACTCCAGAGCCTTTAGTCCTGTGGTGGTCCTGCTGGGCTGGGGTGGTGGGGAGTGCGGTTTCAGCTGTACTGGTGGAGGAGGGTCCTTCGGTGAGTCCCGGGGAGACCTTCTCTAGGAGACAGTGGTCCGCAGCAATCCGAACCGACCGGTGCCAGTGGGTGCAGGAGAGGTGACCACAGCAACGGCGACGCGTTTACGGGGCTCTACCCCTACTTCAGGCTGTGAGTGCTGCATACTGAAGTGAGGCAGCTTATATAGGCTGGGGGGAGGGAGGAGCGCTGATGATCCGTTCATCTCCCTCCTGATGTTTAACCCTTCGGATGGTGCCGGCCATACTTGATTGATGATAAAATTAAAAAAGAAAGGTTATGCAATGGGCTGGGAACACTAGTTTGGTTAACTGGGTTCCAAGAAAAAAATTTGTGTTTTTCAGAATGTGGGGAGGGAAGGGGGAAGGGAAATGAGGGGGGGGGGAGGGAAAACTGGAGTCTGCTGCAAGTGTGTCAAGGTTGTAAAAACCGATGA
>BLSH010499426.1:272783-291545 GCA_018402905.1 Glandirana rugosa
CCATTCATTCGTATTGGTAGTTCCCATAATTCCCTCTGAACACACAGTTTCATACCCTACCCCTTTCAGACATCAACCGAGGCATCTCAGATACACCCACCCCATCCCATCCACCCACCCATCCATTCACCCATTCAATTGCACTGTCAGTTCGCATATGTTCCTCCCATTTCATATTCCACACCCAATCCTACTCCTCCTTTGACACACATCCATGCTTTCCTATCTATCATTGTGCAATATCATTGGCCAATCATCCCGTCTCCCATTCCATATACATTCAATATTCATTTTCTTTTTTTTTCTTTTTTTTTTTGTAAAATATACAATTTTTTGTCAAATATACAGTTTTTTACAGCTCATCGGTTTTTACAACCTTGACACACTTGCAGCAGACTCCAGTTTTCCCTCCCCCCCTCCCCTCGTTTCCCTTCCCCCTTCCCTCACCACATTCTGAAAAACACAAAGTTTTTTCTTGGAACCCAGTTAACCAAACTAGTGTTCCCAGTCCATTGCACAACCTTTCTTTTTTAATTTTATCATCAATCAAGTATGGCCGGCACCATCCGAAGGGTTAAACATCAGCAGGGAGATGAACGGATCATCAGCGCTCCTCCCTCCCCCCAGCCTATATAAGCTGCCTCACTTCAGTATGCAGCACTCACGGCCTGAAGAAGGGGTAGAGCCCCGTAAACGTGTCGGCGTTGCTGTGGTTACCTCTCCTGCACGCACTGGCACCGGTTTGCTGCGGACCACTGTCTCCTAGAGAAGGTCTCCCCGGGACTCACCGAAGGACCCTCCTCCACCAGTACAGCTGAACCCGCACTCCCCACCACCCCAGCCCAGCAGGACCCCCACAGGACTCCAGCAAAGAAGCCAGCAGTGGCTGACACTGCAAAGCGCAGCACCCCACTGCTTATGTGAGTAGTTACTTGTTATTTAATAAAATCCTGGTTTTTACTGTTACTCTTAGAGGCGCATTTGTTTTTTCTTGTTTCCTTTCACACAGACGTTTGGTTTGCTTCCCACATTTGCAGCCCTTGGCAGGACAGTCACCCACAAGAGCACCCAGGATCTTTGTGCATAGACAATTTTATGACTTTTATGATTTTTATGATTTTTTATGTTTTTAATGAACTTTCATGAATGTCATTCAGCTCCATCATTGGTCATTTGTGATTCCCCCCAACCCGCATGCCTTCCACCACATGCCCACAGCATAACCACTCCATCTGATCCCTAGTCCACGGTTCACACTGCGCTTGAACATATCCTCTTTGACTCCAGAGCCTTTACTTTATTCTGCTGTAGCCAATGACAGGTCAACTTGGCCTTGTATTTTGGATCATTGGCATGTTGGAATGTCCAAGTACGTCCCATGCGCAGCTTCCTGGCTGATGAATGCAAATGTTCCTCCAGTATTTTTTGATAACATACTGCATTCATCTTGCCATCAATTTTGACCAAACTTCCTGTGCCTTTGTAGCTCACACATCCCCAAAATATCAGTGATCCACCTCCATGTTTCACAGGCCTTGTTGACTCCTCTCCGAATGTAGGGTTTATGGTTGTGGCCAAAAAGCTAAATTTTGGTCTCATCACTAGAGTTGAGCGAACACCTGGACGTTCGGGTTGTGCAGGTCCGAACGAACTTTGGGAAAAAGTCCGGGTTCGGCACCGAACGCTGCCCGAACGTTATCCCGAACCCCATTAAAGTCAATAGGGACCCGAACTTTTAGGCACAAAAATGGCTGTAACAAAGTCCTGGCAAGTGCTAGAGGGCTGCAAAAGGAAGTAAAATGGGGGTAAGAGTGGGGCAAGTGCCCTACAAAAAAATGGGGATAGGGAAAATAAATTAAAATCAAATAAACTAGGAGATGATTTTTGAACAATAATGTGTCACTTACAGCTGCAGCTAAAACCTCTCCCTTTAGAACTAGGAGATGATTTTTGAACAATAATCTGTCCCTCTAAGCAGAAGCCTCTACCTAGTGCAGTCAGATCACTCAAAGCAACAGTATGTGAAATCTCAAATTACTCCCACAATCTGATTGTTGTGTACGATCCCACAATCTGATCGTTGTGTACGATCGTAGCGATCGTTGTGTTATGCAGAGTTTGATCTGCAATCTGTCACTCAAAGCAGCAGTATGTGAAATCTCAAATTTCTGCAATCTGTCCCTCAGAGCAACAGTAGTAGTAGTCTCAGGATGAAGGATCGGATGTTAAAATGTCTGCAATCTGTCCCTCACAAAAACGCCGGCAGCATCCTCTCCCTACACTAACCCAAGAGCATATGACATGCAGCACTGTGACTCCACCCTCATATAGAGGCTGGGTCACATGATGCACTGGCCAATCACAGCCATGTCATTAGTAGGCATGGCTGTGATGGCTTCTAAGGGCAAACCAGTGAAACACTTGTTGATTGGCTGCCCTGCAGCTATTCAACATGCGTGATCAACTACCAGAACCCGAACGTTTTTTGAAACGTCCGTGTTCGGGTACGGGTCCCGGACACCCCAAAATTCGGTACGGACCCGAACGTTACAGTCCGGGTTCGCTCAACACTACTCATCACTCCAAATGACTTTGTGCCAGAAGGTTTGAGGCTTGTCTCTGTGTTGTTTGGTGTATTGTAAGCGGGATACTTTGTGGCATTTGCATAGTAATGGCTTTCTTCTGGCGACTAGACCATGCAGCCCATCTTTCTTCAAGTGCCTCCTTATTGTGCATCTTGAAACAGCCACACCACATGTTTTCGGAGAGTCCTGAAGTTATTTGTGGGTTTTTCTTTGTATCCCAAACAATTTTCCTAGCAGTTGTGGTTGAAAATTTGCATTTGGGCTCTTTATAAGGGGAGCTGCATGTATTCTCAAGGGTTTATAAATGTCCAAGATTTTGTGTAGATTCCGTTTTAGAAAAAGGTCCGTGAGTGATTGTTTTAAGCGGAGGGTTTTGCCTGCAGCTGCTTGTTGCAAAACTAGTTGCCTTTAGGATGTGGATCTGGTTGTGCGTGGGGAGGTTATATTTGTCCAAGATTGGGGGGGGGGGGCAGAGGGGACCCAGTTGACTGGTCAAATAGTTGGCTAAATTTGTTAAGTCTGCTTTGGCCCACAAAGAGAATGCCGGGTATTGTTGCGCTTGTGGAAACAAAGGATGTCTGCATACGTTTAGGTATTTGGATAGGTAGGGGGACACCTGCAGTTTTTTCCTAATTTCTCTCCATCACACTGCCATGTCGCAGATTAGTACATTATGTTTTAGTTGCGACTGAATATTTATGATTCCACAATGCAGCAAGGCGGTATGATCATGTGGGCTGACCATTTCAGATTCCAGAGCATAGTTCGAGTACCTAGAAGATTTGGTAATCCAGTCTAACCCCGTCCTCTTTAAGCAAGCTAAGTTATACATCTTGGTGTCTGGAAGGTTGGCCCCACCTTCAGATTTGGGTCGAAAAAGTTTCTGTAGGGCAATGCAAGGTTTCCGCCCTTTCCATAGAAAGGTTTCAGAGGGCGGATTGGAGACGTTGGGTGTCACCTTGGGTGTCTGAGTGTTTGAGGAGCAGGGGAATAGTCTGTAGGGGAAGCTTGGGGAAGCTGGTCATCTTTTATAGTTGGCATCTACCCAGGAGAGAGAGAGGGAGATTGACCCAGAGGTTTAGTTCTTGTGTAATTTTGTGTATCATTGGGGTAATGTTTAAGTGGTAGATAGAGGAGGGGGTTCTTCCAATTTTGATTCCTAAATAGGTAATATGTGATTTGGCTATGGGAAAAATCGATGTGGGTGCACATGACGGGGTGCGTGTGAAGAAAAGGGATAGGATTTCATTTTTGGTGAAATTAATGCGTAGGCCCAAACATTGTCAGAAACAAGTAAATGTTTCTTGGATGATGAACATGTCTTCTGTGGGGTTTGTGGAGAAGATCAATATATCATTTGCAAAGAGTGCGGTTCTTAATTCCTGAGAGCCAATTTGGAAACCATGAAGTTTGGGGTGTGTATTTAGGTATAAGGATAAAGGTTCAAGTGCCAGGTTGAAGAGGAGAGGGTACAGGGGGCAGCCTTGCCTAGTCCCCTTATGAAGGCGGCATCTGTCAGAGATGTGGCCCCCAGCTATTACATTCGCTAATGGTTCTGAGTACATTGCGTTGATTAAGCGGCTGAAGGGTCCTGAGAACCCAAAAGCTTTTAGAGCCATGTTGAGCCAGTGGAAGCTTAGATTATCAAATACTTTTTCCGCATCTAATGTTATTATACCTGGATATCTGACAGAACCCGCCTTTGCCACCTCTAAGACTGCAAGGACTTTCCTGATGTTAGAGGTGGCAGATGTCTCCTTTGTGAATCCTGCCTGCGCTGGATGTAAGAAGGATGGCATGAGCTGGGCCAATCTGTTTTCTATTATTTTGGATAATATTTTAGAGTCCAGATTGAGAAGAGAAATTAGCCTATAGGAAACCGGGATCGAGGGGATCTTTGCCTTTTTTTGGAATGAGCTTAATATGGGCTTGGTGGCCTATGGGTAGGTAGGGATTGCAGTTCAGGATTCCCTGGTAGACTGATTGGAGTGGGGGGATGATTGTTGATGCTATTAACTTGTAGAAGTCAGTGGTGAAGCCATCCGGGCCTGGGGCTTTACCCAATGACAAGGATTGGATTGTGTTAGAGATTTCTGTGGTGGTAATGGGGGAGTTTAGGTCTGATAACTTTGACTGAGATATTTTAGGCAGGTTTACCTGTTGTAGGAAGAAGGAGGCTTTTTCTTTGTCAATGGGGTCTTGGCTATAGAGGGATGCATAGAAATCTTTGAGGATGTTGTTAATTTTCTTGGGAGAGGAAGAGATATTACCAGACGTGTCTTTAAGTGCTGCTATATGAGTGGGGGTGTGGGGGCCCTTGCAAAGATGAGAGAGGAGCTTGCACAATTTATTCCCGTATTTGTGGAATTTTAGATCTTGAAAGGATTTCGTGGATTTTTTCTTGTGTTCCTGCCCATAGGTCAACTTTGTCTTTGGCCACTCTCCAAATTTCTCTATTGTATTGTGAGTTGTCTGTGACTAGTTTAGCATGGGCTGCGCAGAGCAAATTGCTTGTGACATGGTACTCCTGGGCTGTCTTTTTCTTAAATGCTGTGGCGTATGAGATAATCTTACCTCTTAAGATCGCTTTGCCCATTTCCCAAAATAAATTTGGGTTTATGTATGTGTGCTGCATTTGCAGCTGAGAATTCTGCCCTTGTGTCGTCGAGTAGTTGCTTGAGCGTGTTGTCCTTGGAGAGGTAAAATGGGAATCTCCAGATTCTGAGGTTGCCTTGGGGGGAGAGATTGGTCAGTTGTAGGGAAATTGGGGCATGGTCAGATATAACGATATCATGTATGGTTGGGTCCTTGGCCAGTGTGAGCATGAGGGGGTTGAGGAAAAAGTAATCTTTTCTAGAGAGGGAGTTATGCAGGGGAGAGAAAAAGGAGAAGTCCCTGCCCTCTGAGAGGCTCATTCTCCAGATGTCAGTAAGGTGGAGGCTTTCGGCCCAAAGCACTAATAAGGTGGGTGTCTTGCCTGATGTTTTGGGATTGGATAATGTATCTGCCTGTCTATCCTCAAAGTGGGTCATCACTGAGTTGAAATCCCCTGCTATGACATGTGGTAGGTGGATGTGTGCGGCTACATGTGTTGTGAGTTCTTGGAAGAACTGTTGGGTTGGTGAGTTGGGGGTGCAAACGGCCGTCAGTGCCCAATGTCTGTTATAGGTTTTGAGTTCAGTTGTGAAAAGGTGGCCTTCCTTATCTTAATGAGTGGATAATATTTCACAGGGAATGTGTCTATTAACTAGGAGAAGAACTCCTGCTTTCCCTTTGACTGAGGGGGAACCTGCGACTTGGCCAACCCAAAGCTTGCGCATACGAGAGTAATCATTTTCACGTAGGTGGATCTCTTGGAGGATTGCGATTTCCGCTTTGAGACGTTTAAGGTGACACAGGATTGACATTCTTTTGTTGGGCGACCTGAGTCCCTTCACGTTCCAAGATATAATTTTCAGGAATGTGCTGGTATGTGGGGGGTTATGTTAGCAGTAGAGGGGCAGTTAGTTTGTGTGGACGAGTATGAGTATAGAGTAAGCTTAGGGTGGTAAGTGGTGTGTGGCAGTTTGGTAGTTAAGGTTGGTAGGTGGTGGGAACATAACGTGGGTAAGGTGAAACTGGATCACCAAAATAGTAGCAAGTTATCTTAACACATAACATAAAACATACCCAATGAAGTCTGCACTTCACTTTTTTCCTCATGTGTTAACTCCTTCTTTGAACAGCGTTACCGAGACATGATTTCTTGCTCGCGCCGGAGGACGGATGAGCCTCTGTCCCAGTGATCTTATGGATCTTGGCATAGAAAGAACAGGTAGTCTCAGAAGAGGGTCTCTCTGAGCAGGGAATCTCATCTCATCAAGGCTGTTAGGATCTGGCAAAACTAGAGTAAAACTATGGAACAAAACATGTGCAACCTACCGGGGATGCATCGGTAACAGCCGGAGCATGGTCTGGCAGACTTCTCCGTCCGCCATATTGGCTAGGTGCGGCCCGCTTATATGGGACTCTGTGTTCTGTATAGCGGCCGTTCCGGGGGGTCCATGTACCAGAAATTTGTCCATCAGGGTGGTGGGAGTTGGAGGCCACCAGGTGGAGGTGTTACCATCCGTCGGCGATCACTGCCAGATTAATAAGCTGAAAAATTGAAATACTGTTGCGCTACCACATATATGTGAAGTCAAGCTTCCAGCACTACAACTTCCAGAATTGCATAGACTATAATAAATAATAAAGTGCGGCGCTATATATATATATATATATATATATATATATATACAGAAGTGAACCATATATAAAAAAACAAAATAAAGGGTGAAAAGGTAGACTCAGTTTCAACCTTGTCAACCTAATGTGATAAATACGACTATTACAAATAATAAGTCCATTGCTGTGAAATAAAAAACACAAAACGATGAACTGTAAATGTTGAATCGTCCTTCACCGTATGCAACACCCAATGAAGTGACATGTACTTCCACTAGCCCAGCATGCACTGTGCACCTTCACCAGTAACAATGGGTCATCACGCCCCCTCCGTGTGGTCGCCTGACACTGCACGCCATTTTTTTTTACCTCAGGTATTCTGTTGGTTGATGTCCTCATCTACACCGTGAGACCTACCTGTGAAGTATATAGCTTCAAAGTGTGGCCGGACATTGGGACGGGACAGTGGAGGTGTTGATGGTGATGTCCACTCGATTGCCTTGGATACCCAGTTCCCATGCACATTAATTTCTTACTTCTGGTAAGAGTACCCTTTGTTACTGGTAAGGGGGGGAAAGTGCATGCTGGGCTAGTGGAAGTACATGTCACTTCATTGGGTGTTGCATACGGTGAAGGACGTTTTATGAACTTTAACTTCAACTTCTATGGATTCAACATTTACAGTTCATCGTTTTGTGTTTTTTATTTCACAGCAATGGACTTATTATTTGTAATAGTCGTATTTATCACATTAGGTTGACAAGGTTGAAACTGAGTCTACCTTTTCACTCTTTATTTTGGTTTTTTATATATGGTTCACTTCTGTATATATATATAGTGCCGCACTTTATTATTTATTATAGATTAATAAGCTGCTTTGTCCGAGCAGCCATTCCCTGCCTCCTTCACATAAGGTGCCGGAACCAGAGGTGATGTTCATTTTTAATATTTTGTTGAGAACCCTTTACTGCCAATGACTGCCTGAAGTCTGGAACCCATGAACATTACCAAAGACTGGGTTTCCTCTTTTCTGATACTTTGCCGGGCTATAACTGCAGCTGTCTTTGGTTGTTCTTTGTGGGACTTTCTGCCTTTAGTTTTGCCTTCAGCAAGTGAAATGCATGCTCAATTGGGTTGAGATCAGGTGACTGATTTGGTCATTGCAGAATATTCCTCTTCTTTTCCTTCAAAAGCTCCTGGGTTGCTTTTGCAATGTATTTTGGATCATTGTCCATCTGTGCTGTGAAGCGCCGTCCAATCAACTTTGCTGCATTTGGCTGAATCTGGGCTGACAGTATATCTCTAAACATTGCAGAATTCATCTGGTTGCTTCTGTCTTCTGTCACATCATCAATAAACACCAATGACCCAGTGCCACTGGAAGCCATGCATGCCCATATCATCACACTGCCTCCATCATGTTTTACAGATGACATTGTGTGCTTTGGATCATGAGCTGTTCCAAGCCTTTGCCACATTTTTTTCTTTCCATCATTCTGGTACAGATTAATCTTAGTTTCATCCATCCAAAGAATGCTTTCCAGAACCGGTCTGGCTTTTTTTTTTTTTTTTCCGTTTCAATAGTTTTTATTAATGGTTTATCAGGAAAACAAGAGTGTATGGTAACAAATCAAAACTTGACAAATGAATATATACCAACCAGATGATCAATAAAACAATATAGTAACAGCTGATGAGATTGAAGATAGCATTTCCACAAAATATAGTATGTCTACTGTAGATAAATATTATCAAATGGAACTATTGTATTACTGGATAAGCCACGCCGCCCCACCAGACACCCCAAATGGGATCAATCTGTATCCGGAGGGGACATCCACGCTCCACCCAGCTCACATCATTATTGTCCTAAAAGAACCATAATTGGCTTGCTGCTTACTTATCTATATTAATGCTTACGTTGTTGTAAACCAGTCATTACCTCATTGCAACTATTGTGGAATTGGGAGCCCTCCCCCTCTTGTCTCTAAGACAGAGTGGTGAGCTGCCTCTAAAAAGAACTAACTATACCTCAGCTAACTGAAATAGGACGGTTGATATATCCAGAAGCATCAGAATAGAAAGTAAGAAAAGAAAAGCAAGAGAGCGGCGTAGTAAAGAATATAAGAGGCACCAGGAAAGAGAAGCAGATGTTTAGAAGAGTTGTGGGTCATGTGGATAATCCCAGGTAGTTCTTCCAAGGCTCCCAGACTAGCTCATATTTAGTTGAGGTATCCAAAATAACACTGGCGAGCCTTTCTTGCACCATGATCCAAGATATTTTTTGTTTGGCTTCAGCGAAAGATACTGAAGGACGTTTCCAGGCCCTGGCTAATGTGATCTTAGCACCCAGCAGAATAAAATGGGTAAGTTGGAGTAGAGGTTTGGAAAGCCCCTCCGGTTTATAATTGAGGAGGGCTATATCAGGGGTCTGCAGAATTGGAGAGGCCGAGACCTTTCGAATCAAATGAAAAATCTTATTCCAAAAGCCTCGGATATGAGGGCATTCCCACCAAATATGAAGGAAGGAGCCCAGGTGTCCACAACCTCTAAAACAGAGGCCGGAGGCATCTGGGTACATTGCTACCAACCTAGAGGTTACTAAGTACCATCGGGTCAAAACTTTCAGATTGGCCTCTCTTAGTGCTATATTCATAATCCCTTTAGTGGCTCTTAGGGCCAAAGAATACCATCTGTCCGTGTCCCACTCCACCCCCAGATCTCTTTCCCATCTCTTCGCATGAGGGGGTTTATCATTATTCTCCATCAATGATGCATAAATTAGGGAAATGCCTCCTTTTTGATCCGAAGATTCCGAGCACCATTTTTCATATTGGGTAATACCCTTATGGTCATTTCTGGACTTCCACCAGGAAGCCAAAAAATGGCGGATTTGCTGGAAACTGAATTTTTCAGTTTGTGGCATATCTAACTTGTTGGTACAATGTTGCACGGTCAGGGGGCCATCAGGGTTCAGAAAGTGGCCTATACGATATAATCCCTTATCAGTCCACCACTTGAAAGCCTTAATGCCAAGACCCGGAGGGAAACAGTGGTTATTAAAGAGGTGATTGAGAGGGCGTAAGTTTGAAATCAGATATGGAGATTTAAGGACCGAGTCGGTGATGGCAAAGGAATGGGACAATGTAGGGGTTGATATAGAGGGCCTCAGTTTATGAGGCGCCCCCACTAGATAATCAATAGTGTTGTGGGGCACTGCTTGCCTTTCTATGTTAATCCAATCAGGTTTGTTCCCTTTCGAGAAGACTGTGGAAAATTGGGCTACTTGAGCTGCTTGGTAGTATTTGTGAAGGTGAGGAAGTCCCAGACTGCCTTGATCATGTCTCCTGAAGAGGACCTTAGCTGAACATTTATAACCTTTGCGTCCCCAAATAAATTTCAAAATCTGTGATTGTGTTTTCTGGAGGGCAGACTTCCTAAGAGGAACAGGAAGAGCTCTAAAGAAGTATATTATCTTGGGAAGAAGGGTCATTTTGACCGCATGTAGCCTGCCTAGCCAAGAGAGGTTATCTTGGTCCAATCTGACAAGATCGTCAGATAATTTCTTAAACAAGGGTGGGTAGTTGGCCTCATATAGTTGGCTGATACTGGCTGTCAGATTGACCCCCAAATATGGTATCTGAGAATTATTCCAGGAGAATTTATATAGAACTTTAAGTCGTCTTATCATCGGCTCCGGGATAGAAATGTTTAAAGCTGAAGACTTGGACCAATTCACACAAAGTCCAGATACTTCTCCAAACTTACGTAGAAGTTGAATGACATGTGGTGTGAATGTGAGGGGTGATGTGATGAAAAGTAGGAGGTCGTCCGCAAATAATGCGCACTTATGAGAACGGGAACCACATTCTTCCCCCTGAATATTCGGGTTTTCCCTTATGGCAATAGCCAGGGATTCTATCGCAATGGCGAATATTAAAGAGGATAGAGGGCACCCCTGTCTAGTTCCCCTAAAAATAGAAAAGGGTTCCGAGAAAAAATTCTGTAATTTTATCTGAGCCGAGGGGTTAGAGTAAAGAGCCCTGAGAGTCTGAAGAAATCTTTGACCAATGCCCCATCTGCTGAGAATTGCGAACAGATATGCCCAGTCGAAGGCTTTTTGGAGGTCAACTGATAGTATGAACCCTTCTTGTGGTTGGCCCCCATCCCAATTCGAATTGAGGAGCGAAATGATATCAATCGATCTGGTCCGGACCTTGCCTTCCCAGGATAAAACCCACCTGATCTTTGTGTATGTATTTACTTATAAATTTGGTTAATCTGTTTGCCATAATTTTAGTCAATATTTTAAGATCATTATTGATTAACGAAATAGGTCTAAAATTGCTCACATAGGAGTGGTCTTTACCCGGTTTAGGAATGACTGAAACAAAGGCTCTGTTGGCGTCGCTTTCCAATACAGATCCCGCCCGAAGGGAATTAAAGAATTTAGTGAGATAGGGGGTTAGTACTGGTCCAAAAGTCTTATAATAGTCCGTGGATAAACCATCAGGGCCTGGGGCCGAACCCTTCTTGAGATTCCGTATCACCTCCATAACTTCCTTGTCGGAGAAGGGTAATTCTAAAGAAGCTATATGATCCTCCAAGAGTCTCGGGAGGGCAATGGAATCTAGAAACTCCTCAAGAGTGGCAGAGGTAACTGTTTTCCCTGATTCATATAGTTTGTCATAGAAAGTCTGAAAGACAGTCATAATCCGATTAGGATTCTGGGTAAGTTCCCCTGACAAATCCCTGATCTTTGGAAAGGAAAAAGAGCGACATTTGGGGGACAATTTCGCAGCCAACTTGGGACCTATTCGGTCTCTTTGCAGATAAGAATGGGCCCTGGACCATTGGATCTGTTTCTCAGAGCTAGTGGTTAGGGCGAGGTTTAAGGCTATCCTCCCTGTTTCAAGCTGTGCCCAAGATCGGGGAGTTGGATTCTTCTTTTGGGACTTGGCTAGGACCTGAAAATTTCGCTCCAGTTTTTCAGTATCGGCCTTCCTTTCCCTTCTTCGCCGTGCGGACAATTGAATGATCTTTCCTCTAATAACCCCTTTGTTATATTAGAGTCTCCTCCCAAAATCACTGTACCCTCCAGATGGGGCAAGATGATGTTAAATAAATCATGAAGAAATTTTACCTGACCAAGATTGGGCGCATAATAAGATAAAAAAGTGTACATCAAGCCCCCCAATGTCCCCCTCAGGAAGAGAAACCTGCCCTCTGGGACTTTGATTTCCTGTGAGAGGTTAAAGTCTAAATGTTTTGTGAAGAAGATTCCCACCCCTCTGGTTTTGTCTGGAGCATTGGCGAGAAAGAATTGGGGTTATTTTGAGTTTATAAACTTAGGGTTGTACTGATCCGGGAAGTGGGTTTCCTGGAGCATTAGTACATCCAGGTGATGAGAGTGAGCTAGGTTGAAGTATTTTTTCCTTTTAACCGGGGAGTTGAGGCCTTGGGCATTGTGCGTAGCTATACGTAGAAAGGACGGAGATTTAGCTGACATGGTAAATTTTGTAAGGGATGGATCTTTATGCATCACTGAATGAGAGCTTACCTGCCCTAGGGAACTTGGAAGAATCAGTTTGCCCAACGAGGGGGAACAAGGAGCGACCCAATGTGATCCACTGCTTGGGGGATTTTCCTGCTGCCTGAGAAAGTATGAAGAAACAGTGAGAAAATTATCAAAAAGGTGAAACAAAAAAGACAAAGCGCAAATAGAAAGTAAGGGAGGGGGGCAGCTGGTCAACGCTGCCAACCCCCTCAAATTCCTGCCAGTGAGGGAACCGTAGGTCTCCCTCCCTACCAGGAATAGAAATTGTAGAGTCCGCCTAGCCGGCAGAACCACAACCGGCCAAGGGATTACCGACGCCAGTATCCTGAGGTTGGAGGGAGGTGCATGTTGTTCCCCCCGGCCAAAACCTTAGGACCAGAAATAGGACATAAAACAAAAATTAATGGGATACCCAAAAATTCAAAAACTCAAAATGGATCATAACATAAAAGACTGGATGGCCATACAAGACTGGAGAGGGCCCCCCGGCGAACCCCCAGGAGCCCACCAGGGGGACCCCCCCGGCTACTTAAAACATAGAGCATTCAAGGGTGGCTGGAGCCGTCAGAGAGCACCAACCCAGAAACAAACAGTTTTCAGTGGAGCTTGGAGGGCTGAAGGGGACCCCCCAAGGAAGGACCGCCAAGGACCGCCCCCCCGAGACAGAACCTCTCAGGGGGAAGGGGGGGACAGAGGCAACCGCAGGCCGCCCCCAGGAGCCGGTATGTCAAAGCTGAATGAAACACAAACAGTAAAGAAGATAACATATCCCAAACGTCTAACAGTAATTCAAACCGCAACTCAAGAGTCGCCCACCCCGAAAAGAGAACATCCAGGAGAATTAGACTCCAAACTCAGGGGGGGTGGGAGTCTTTGGCTCTTTTTTTTTGTTGTCTTCGCCAAAGGGGCGGAATGGGACTCTGAGGTGAAGGCTTCTTGGAGGAGCTCACGTTTCTGATGGATTTGGAAGTGGAGGAATCCAGGGAGATAAGGTTGAGATCAGTCAATATTTGTGCACCCTCTTGGAAAGTAGAAAAGCCAAATCTCTTGCTTTTGTATATAAAGGTCAAGTGGAATGGAAAGGACCACCAGTATTTGATGTTAGACTTGGTAAGGATTTCCAGCAAAGGTTTCAAAGATCTTCTCTTTTGGATGGTATATGGGGACAGATCAGCGAAAATTTGGACGGAGTGACCTCGAATAATCAGATTTTGAGAGTTCCTAGAGGCTTTCATGATCTCTTCTTTGACTCCATAAAAATGTGGCTTCACAACTATATCTCTGGGGAGCCCATCAGACCTGGGAGGTTGGAGCACTCTATGTGCCCTATCGAGCTCGAGGCGGTGTTCAGGAATGCCTGGAATAATTTCTTGAATAAAGTCTCTCACCACCACCTGAACATCAGAGACATCTTCTGGAAGACCCCATATTCGAAAGTTGTATCGTCTAGAGCGGTTCTCTAGGTCGTCTATTTTGGATAAGGCTGTCTCCAATTGGTCGTGGAGGTCCTGAATGCAAGCTGTATTCTGGTTCATTCTAGAGACCGATTGCTCTGTTTTGTGTTCTATTTCGTCAATCCTGGTCCCTAACCCCTGAAGGTCGGCTTGTATAATCGATGTGATTTGAGAGGCTGTTTGGGCTGGGCCCTTGGATAACATTTTAGAGAAAACCTCCATCATCATTTGAATGTCAGAGTGAGGAACTTGAGTTTGGGGGCTGGATAGATCAGACAAAGGGTTGCCTAGACCTTGTTCTTTAAGAGGTGTTGTGATGAGTTCATCCAGTGTCCTTTCTAAAAGAGAGATCGTGGAGGCTGGAGATAGATTCTGGGCCATATTTTGGGCTCCAGGTGGGGGACCAGGGGATAAGAGGACCTGGGAACCCCCATCTGAGCCAGCCTCCATCTCCTCCGTCACCCCTGGAACTGGCTGGGATCCCAGTGACATTTGTGGGCCCTTAGGGGAAGGGGCATCAAACCCCGGTTGGCGAGATAAATCACGCCGGACTGTCCCCAATTGCATGTTGGGAGAGAGGGTCCTCTAAAAAAATAGTAATTAATAACCAAGAAGTAAAAGGTCCTTAATAATAGTCCTGTTCAACGAACAGCAAAATGTGTATGATGGTAAAGAATATAAGAAATATGGCCACTGCCTCCTGGGAGAGCAATCTTATTATTTGAGAAGATCAGGGAGCTCTCTTACCCCTACAAAGCTATCCTGGGGGGTCAATATCCCCTTAAAGTGACTAATATAAAAGGGATAAAGGGTGATAGGCCCAAACCGCGGCCTAAATTAATGTCTCCCGTTAGCAGTATACTTTACTCCCTCCTGCTATGTTAGGTGTTTAACCACTTCCTTACTGGGCACTTAAACCCCCCTCCTGCCCAAACCAATTTTCAGTTTTCAGCGCTGTCGCTCTTTGAATGACAATTGCGCGGTCGTGCGACGTTGTACCCAAATAAAATTTGCGTCCTTTTTTTCCCACAAATAGAGCTTTCTTTTGGTGGTATTTTATCACCTCTGCATCATTTCTGATCACTGCTATAAACAAAAAAAGAGCGACAATTTTGAAAAAAAAACTATATTTTTTACTTTTTGCTATAATAAATATCCAAAAATAAAAAATAAAAAAACAAATTTATTCATCAGTTTTGGCCGATATATATTCTTCTACATATTTTTGGTAAAAAAAATCGCAATCGGCTTTTATTGATTGGGTTGCGCAAAAGTTATAGCGCCTACAAACTATGGACATTGATTTATGGCGTTTTTATTTTATTTTTATTTTTTACTGGTAATGGCGGCGATCTGCGATTTTTATCGGTACTGCGATATCGGGGCGGACATGTCGTACGTTTTTGACACTTTTTTGGGACCAATGACATTTATACAGCGATCAGAAATTTAAATGTCCACTGATTACTGTATAAATGTCATTGGCAATGAAGAGGTTAACCAGCAGGGGGCAGTGAAGGGGTTAACAATGTTCCCTGGGTGTGTTCTAACTGTGGGGGGGCGGGGCTGGTCGGGACATAACAGATCTAACTGATCCCAGTGACAGGGATCAGTTGATCTGTCATGTCCCATTCACAGAACGGGGAACCGCCGTGTTTACTTCGGCGGTTCCCCGTTCCTCCTCTCTGAAAGGAGATTGCGGGTCTCCGGCGGACATCAGGTCCGCCTGACCCGCGGGCACGCTCCCGCAGTGTGCGGCGGCACGTGTGCGCGCCGCTCGCGGGAGCGCGCCCAGCATGAGCCAAATGGGAGGACGTCTATTGATGTCCTCCCGGCATTTTAGAGCCGCACTGTAGCCGTCATTCGGCTATGGCGCGGGTGGGAGGTGGTTAAGAGGGATCCACCATCCTGGTGCAGTGTGGGGACCGAATCCTTAAAATCCCGCTTGTCCTCCGCTACAGGGTCTCCCCAGGCTTCAGTTGCCATACCTCGGCGAAGATACTAGGCCCAAGATGGGGCCTAAATTTCCGGGTCGGGGGTGGTCTCATAGTCCGTGGACTAAACCGCGGTCTTTCACCGCTCCTAAAACGCTCCAGGGGGTGCACTCTGCTCTGGGACTCCTTGAGCGGGCAAGCCGAGCTCCACTACAGGCTGTTTCGGGTCCGGGAGGCCGGGGGTAATCGGAGCTCTAGGCGAGCACGTCCGCCATCTCAGCCGGTCTGGCTTTTTTATTAATGTTTTTTGGCAAAGTCTAATCTGGCTTTTCTATTCTTCAAGCTTATGAATGGTTTGCACCTTGTGGTAAACCATCTGTATTTGCTCTTGTGAAGTCTTCTCTTGATTGTAGACTTTGACAATGATACGCCAACCTCCTGAAGAGTGTCCTTCACTTGTCTGGATGTTGTGAATGGGTATTTCTTTACCATAGAGAAGATTCTGCGATCATCCACCACTGTTGTCTTCAGTGGACGTCCAGGCCTTTTTATGTTGCTGAGGTCACCAGTGCATTCTTCTTTCCTCGGAATGTACCAAACTGTTGATTTGGACACTTTTAATGTTGCTGCTATCTCTTTGATGGCTTTGTTTTGTTTTTTAAGTCTTATAATGGCCTGTTTCACTTGTATGGACAGCTCCTTTGAACGCATGATGTAGGTTCGCAGCAATATATTCTAAATGCAAATACCACAGTTAGACCCCATACACACTATTAGATTTTCTGCAGATTTTTTCCTTCAGATTTACCAAAACCATGTAGTGTAAGGGGTATTTTCTTCAGCTGTGCAAATATTCCAATGTATATCAATTCATTAGCTGTGCAAAAAAAAAAAACTGTATAAATCAGTTAATTGATTTGCACAGTCACTGAATTGATGTTTACTGGCATGTTTGCACAGCGAATGAATTGATTTATTTTTCACTTTATGGATTTTGCATTAGTTCATTTCATGCCTTGTTTTCTCTAACCACATATTTATTCATTGTTTAGTGTTTCATTATATGTTATAGTAGCGCAGCACTATCTGTGGATATATCTTAACACACAGTGGAGTGAAAGCACGTTTTGAATGTCAGTAGCTACTTTTATAATTGGTTGTTCACATACTGTAATTCTTACCTGCGCTGATTGTGATCTATACACGTGAGCATTAAAATTGGACCACAGAGCAATGGAAAAAGGTGGCCTGGTCTCATGAATTCAAGAATGGTTTGAGGAACTCAACAATGAGTTCCAGGTGTTGACTTGGCCTCCAAATTCTCCAAATCTCAGTACAATTGAGCATCAGCGGGATGTGCTAGAAAAACAATTCTAATCCATGGAGGTCCCTGCTACTGACAGCTTGGTGCCAAATACCACATTGTACCTTCAGAGGTCTAGTGGAATCTATGCCTTAACAGGATATGGCTGATCAGTGTATAAAATCATATACTCCACAAATCAAAAAAGAAAGTGCCAACAATAGAAAAAAAAGGGTTGCATACATTAACATTATTTTACTTACTAATTATTAATAGAAGAAAGTGCCATATACAGTGCCATGAAAACGTATTCATATTCCTTTACATTTTCCACATTTTGTCATTCTACAACTGTAGCACCCTGGTCCTAAACAGGGCTGCTAACAAAGTTAGTTCTGCTAGGTGGTAACTTGCCTGGCTAATTTTTTAGGGAGATCCCCTGGCTTTTGCCCTAAACCTGAATTTGGTGCACCTCTCTCTTCTGTCACTAGATGGCATTGTTGTCTGTTGCATTAGAATGACAAGGGCACAGTGAATTCGGGATAGGAGTGGATAGGTTGTCCCAGCTAATTGGTAAAAGCTTCTTTGGCCCTATGGCCTGCTGGGAGAGCCTATTTCTTGGGGAGGAGTCAGGTGATCAGGGTTTCTGTGTCACCTGGACAGCTCTCTGGGGGGACATGTATTGTATTGCTCCCGGTTGCTAGGCCAGAAACCTGAGGCCTATCTGGGAGCACCTGGCTGCTAGGCTGCCTGAGGCCTATCCAGGACTGTGAGAAGCAGCATGGGGTTGGGGCTTCAGGCCGGAAGCCCAATCAAATTGCACAGGTTCAGCCAGATGGGGAACCGAATCGTTGCCAGAGGTGAAGGAGAAGCAGTTGCCATAAGGGACAACCACTCCTCTTGCCAGAGGCAAGTAAGGATCAAGGTCAGAGGTAAAGGGTAAGCAGTTGCCACCAAGGGACAACCACTCCTGTTATCAGAGGCCAGTGTATGGAAGTCTGTTGAAGTACCAGAGCATCCTTTTCACTAGCCAGGGGTGGTGAAGAGGTAGGAAAGCTTCAGCAGAGTCAAGTCAGGGACCCAACAGGTAGCGTGGGTGAAGCTTGAGGAGTATACCGGGTTAACTGTGGAAGAACTCAGGGGATCCAGCGGCGGCTGGGTTCTTGGAAGTCTAGTGAGAGACCGGGAGCTCAGTGTGAAGATCTACAGTAGGATACTGTGAGATGTGAGTGAAGATCTATAACGGGATACTGTGAGTTACATGTGCAGACCTACATTGAAGTGTTGAACGTTCAGTTGCCATAGGAGGCAGCAGTTGCTACGAAAATACAGTTTGCTGCATTCAGCTTAACCACTTCCCGACCGCCGTATGCAGAATGACGGCCGGGAAGTGGCTGAGTTATCCTGACTGGACGTCATATGACGTCCTCAGGATAACAAGCTGCCGCGCGCCCGGGCTTGCAAGTTGTGAAGTTACATCCAGACGTGTACATTGAGTGTCATAGGGCAATATCTAGAAGTGAGTGTAGAGTGTCATAGGATGACATCTAGAAGTGTGACTCGAGGGCCAGAGAGTGATCTGAAGGTTCTTGGGTCGGCGGCGACCTAGGGGACTCAAGAAGGTGTCAATTGGGCCATATGAGGAGTTCGAAGTGGGTGCGATGGACAACCCAGGGACTGAACTGAGACGACTTCGAAAGGATGGAGAAGTGGTGGGGACCGA
>BLSH010499426.1:294321-311083 GCA_018402905.1 Glandirana rugosa
CTTCCAGCCAGCACCCCTATTAATTCTAAAACTTTTTGCCAGGTAGGTCAAATTAAGGGACACTCCCAGAATTAGTGTAAAAAGGTACCAGGGGAGGCACAACCTCGGTAGTAGGAAGGGGAGGATTGGGGGTAAATCCTGTGTAAGCGGGTTGGGGTATAATACCAGCGGGTAAATACTTTTATCGCAGTTTCTCTGATTGTCAGAGATTTTGTGCATTTACGCATGTTCTGCCAGCTCCTGTCCCAATCTTGGGCCTCCCAGTCAACACTTAACTCTTCCTCCCACCCAGATATATATTTTAGTTTGGTGTCATCAACCTTCACTGTTAACATTTTATATATAACAGAAATCAACCCCTTGCCTCTAGGATTGTTCTGATAAATATCTTCAAAACTAGTATGAGTGTCAGATGGGGATAAAGCATAATGAGTTAGACAGAAATGTCTGATTTGGAGGTAGTGATAAAATTCCCCATCTGGGAGCCCATATTGGGCCTGCAGCTGGGGGAACGAGATAAACCATGAGTTCAACTGAAAGTCCCTCAAGGCTGTTTTTAGAGATCCACAGTCCTAAGGATTGTGATAGGCAATAGGAAGCCTGTGGTCCCCAAGATAGGATGCCCCAGGGGGGTTTTGGAGATCAAATCAAATTTGTGTTTGTATCTATTCCAATAATTGCAGGGATTGCATCACTAATAGATTGCCTTTAAGCAACTCCATGGTGGGGGGTCTAGAAGACCATAGGAGACCTGGGAGGAAGCATGGATTGATCAAGAGTTGCTCAAATCTGACCCACAGGACCTGTGAGTCTGCAATGTTCCATTGGGCTAGCTGTGAGAATCTGCTAGCTAAATAATATAGCCAGACCTGAGGGACTCCCAGCCCCCCGGAACTACCAGACCTGTACAGCACAGATCTGGGGAATCTCTGAGGTTTCTGTTGCCAGATAAATCTATTGAATTGTGTTTGTATGTGAAGCATATATGTCTTGGAAAGTGGTGTTAGGAGGGCTCGAAATAAATAGAGTAATTTTGTAAGTAGTGTCATCTTAACTGCCATTGTTCTGCCAAGAAAAGAGATGTGATAGGTTGACCAGACTTTCAGAAGTCTCTTTATCTTGGCCATCATAGGGGGATAGTTATGTATAAAAAATGATTTATAATCGTTTGAAAGTGTGGTGCCTAAATAAGAAAGAGAGGACTTGGACCAAATGAAGGGAAATTCATTTTTAAGGACTTCCAGCTCAGGGGAGGAATAACCCACAGGGAGGGCCACTGATTTTGACATGTTAACAGACAAACCGGAGACATCCACGAATTAGGACAAAACTTTAATTCAATTTGGCAGGGTGACCATAGGGTTAGTTAGAAAAAGCAGGACATTGTCCGCAAATAGGCAGAGTTTAAATGGGGTAGAGTATTTACAATAGCCTGATATAACAGAGTGATTTAGTATAGCAGTGGCGAGAGGCTCAATGGCCAGGGCAAATATCAAGGGAGATAATGGACAGCCCTGACGGGTGCCTCTCCAAAGCTGGAAGAAGTTCAAACTACAGCCAGGTATTTTAATTCTTGTCTGGGGGTTTTTATACAACTCTTGGAACGCATGAAGAAATTCTCCCTGCATACCGTAACGCTGTAAGAGGGGGGCCATATAGCCCCATGACACACTGTCAAAGGCTTTGTGAATATCAAGGCTTAACAGTAATGATTTTTTGGAAGAGCTATTAGCGTCTTGTATGATATTAGCAGCCATGCATATGTTGACAGTAATTAGTCGATCAGGGATAAAACCTGCCTGAGGGGGATATTAAAGAGGGAATCACCTGTGCCAGTCTATCTGCCAAAATTCTACTGAAAATTTTTAGATCATTGTTAATGACCGAGATCAGCCTATAATTTTGGGGTTGGGTATGGTCCTTGTTCAGTTTTGGGATTAAGGTCATATTTGCCAGGGGCATCTCCTCTGGGATCCTGTTTCCCTGAAGGATAAAATTATATGACTGAACCAAATTGGGAGCCAGAAGCGTGGAAGATTTCTTATAATAGAGGGTGGAGAACCCATCTGGCCCAGGTGCTAAGCTCCGTTTAAGGGATTTAATAACCATTAACACTTTTTGTTGTGAGATGGGGGCATTTAGGGAGATGGCATTAATTATCAGATAAAAAATCTTATCACCTGCCAAACGGAAGGGGTGGTTTATATGTTAGAATGCAGTTGCGGCCTGCAATATATAGGTCGCACCTCTCGAACTTTGGCCGTAAGAATTGGGGAGCATGTTACTAATATTAAAAAAGGGGACCCTTCCCATAATGTCTCTCAACACTTTAATAATTTTCATCAACGGGACCCCAAACACTTACGTTTTTGGGGGATTGAGAGGGTCAAGAGACACTGGAGGGGTGGCAATTTCATAAGAGCCCTCAGCCAGAGAGAATCGTTTTGGATCTTTGAGGCCCAGGTTATGCGCCCCCTGGGTCTCAATGTAGAATTTGATCTAAATTGTTTCATATCTAATAGATAAGCATTACATTTTAGATAATTTCTATGTGTATTTTCAATTTTCAGTTTTCTGATTATTAATTATTTTTTAGATTCATTTTGTTTTAATAATTTTTGGTAATTTTTTCTGAATTTTTGTGAGTTATGAATTATCTGCTGTGAACTATTAAAATGGTTACATTCTGTGAATATGTGAAGCTCCTATTGCTCCTCCCAGCCGGTAGCGGGAATGACGTATGTTTCTGGGGTCTTTAATAATGATTTTAAAATAATTCTTTATACTTTCGGGGTATTGAATTGACTTATGAAGGTGCTCGGACGGACAGGGATATTCCCCCGTTCCTTTGGAGCCCCTGTTTATGGAATGAACAGATTGAGGAGCATCTTTGATTGATGGAATTGTCCATCTCTCATTGTGCTCATACATTGAGCGATGTGATCGCTGGGCGACTTAGACAGATGGATCCTTTTCCATCAAGCGCTCTGTTTGATTACACCAGGTGAACTGAGTGAGAGGCGGCTCCCTCGGTCTCTGTGATAGCCTTATAAGCAGCTCTAGTGTGGTGACGTGATAGGCTCCACCCCGCCGAGGAAGGCATACTTGCCGTAACGCGTACGGGGAAGGACCGACCTGGACGTCACCCGCTGCTGCTGTGAGGAGCGAAGGAGTTGAGGAGGGACACCCTGAAGGGCTTACCCGCCGGTGATTGACCTGATCATCAGCTAGGAGACCCTGTGGGGATTTCTCCTGATTGCTTGTTTAACTTCTACGCTGTGTGAGTAGACTGCTTTTTAAATAAAAGGAATTTTTTAACGTTATGACAGTCTGCACTTAGTTTCCATCTTTCTTCTTATATGGTTTCACTGACTGCCTGAGCTGTGAGGAGCGGTATTTAGTGAGGATAAGGAAGTCTGACTTTCTGGAAGTGATTTTCTGCTACAATAAAACGCATTTGACCCTCTAGTAAAACTGGGGTCGAATTGGAAGGTGAGCACAGTGGATGTTGGTGGAGGATTTGTGTCACTGTGTATATTAACCATCTGATCACCGGGGAATTCTATCAATACATCCTGTTACACTGTGGACTTTACTATATTTCTCTTTTATGACTGCGCTGCTTCTGTTTTGAATTTTTGCATTTAGGGATTCTAATTGTGAGGAGGTAAGGGTAGAGATATGGATAACGTCGAGCCAAGCGGTGTTAGAGGTCGAGGGCTCTTTTCCAGAGGGTACTAGCAGGGAGGAATAGAAATTCTTGAAAATATTTAGGATCTCTTGAGGGTGAGATGTTGTTTGGCCTGTTTCCGAATTTAGCTTGTAGATATGTGTGGGGCAAATTGATTGGTTTAATTTTCTCGCGAATATTGTCGAGGCTGTGTTGCTGTGCAATAAGAACCTTGCTTTGGACCAGCACAAGGCCTTTTCAATTTTGGCTGTGAGCAAGGACTCCAATTCCAGTCTTTTTTGGTCTATGATATTTCTAGCAGCAACCAAATCACGTATGGTTGAGTTCTTATACAATTCGTCTAATTCCTTCGTTAGTGATAATATTTTCTGACTATTTCGTTGTTTGCGGAAGGATGCTAAGCTTAGATTACTTTACCCCTGAGCACCGCTTTATGTGCTAACCATTCTGTAGTTATTGGGATCTCAGCAGCCATATTCAGTTCAAAATACTCCTCAACTGTCTGTGCCTCCACTGCCGCATCAGAAATCAAGGCTTCATTGAGTCTCCATGAATATGTGGTAGGGGCTAGTTTAATAAATTTCGCTGTAAAAGAGGTCATCTAATGGTCAGACCAGGTACATGTATGTATGGTGGCATCCGTCAAATTCGCTAAAATAATCGGGGTAGTAAAATTATAGTCTAACCTCGCGTAACTTCTGTGAGGGTGAGAGTAAAAGGTAAATTCCTTTCCTCCAACATTGTGGGCTCGCCAGGAGTATATTAGCTAAAACTCTATGAGTTTGCGGTGGAAACATTTTGGGAATGCCTTAGATCTGGCCATGTTAGAACTTCTATCTAGGGTGGGATTTGCCACCATGTTTAAATCTCCCCCTACTATGAGGGAGTTGTATTTAGCTAGGAGCTCAAAAAATGAAGCCACAAAGGAGACTGAGGGTTCACAGGGGACATATACGCTGACAATTGTAAGTTCACAGCCGTGTAGGACCCTTTAAGAATAATGAGCCTACTTTCCTTGTCTCTGTATACATGACTTACTTCCATAGGTAATGAAGCATGTAAGAAGATGGCAGCCCCCCTGCTCTTGGAGAAGTGGACAATAAAATAGGCCTGAGGGAAGGATCTATGAAAAAATTTAGGATGTGAGGATTCAGCAAAATGCGTTTCCTGCAAAAGCAGTATTTTAGCTTGCATTTGTTTATAACATGAAAAGGCCTTCCGTCTCTTCTGGGGAGAGTTCAGGTCTTGCACATTATGGGAGACACATCTAATCGCCATGGGTACTAATTGGGTAATATATCAACAGATTTGGGGCCTCAGTAAAGGGTAGGTAAGGACCCTGTAAAGACATATAGCCAGCCCACCAGGAGAGAAAACGCCACCATCCCCTTGACCCCAAACACATACAATTCCAGAACAGAGTTTTGTGTCAGTAACTTATAATGCATAGAGTGCCTGGAGTAGCAGTAGGAGGCATAGATCAGAATCAACCAAATTATTTGCTGAAATAGCATATGATTGCAGAATGTCTGTAGATATACGAAACCGTGGGGTTCAGGAAAAATAACCGTTCCTGAATCAAAAAACTCAATGCTGAGACAACCAGGTCTCAAACCCAAAAAAAAAAAAAAACAACAAGAGCCAAAGTGTTTCAATGAAAAAGTGGAATAAACAAAAAAAACTAGTTAGTAGATTTTGGCTAACGGTGCTGGGTAGGGGGAGACATGCATCCGCTCCAGGGGATGGGCTCCCAGCCATCTGAAAAGGTATGCAGTTTGGGGTGCTGTGTCATCTGAAGGGTTGGGTGTTTTCTTCACAACCATCCTTGGCCCGCTTCATGCCGGATTCTCCTCCGATGGCATCCAGGTGAAGGAGTGTGCCAAATACGGGATGGTCTGAGGGTCGGTGGTGGGCACTGAATAACTTCAGCCTCCATGAGGCCCAGCTTTACCAGGATCTCTTGGCCCTCAATCATTGTGGTGGCTATATAGGTAGTGCTGTTATGAGGAACCACCAGTTTAAAGGGGAATCCCCATTTATACCTGATCCTGGCTGCTTGGAGTGCCGAGGTGATTTCCTTGAAGCCCCGATGTTTGTCTAACGTGGTCAGCGAGATGTCTGGACAGATTTGAACAGTATAACCGTCTGGTATAATCCTAGGGGTATTTCTGGCTGCCCGCAAGATTTCCTCCTTAGTCAAAAAGTCCTTCATACAGAGGAAGATATCACGCAGCGGTTTGTCAGCTGGAGGTTTGGGCCTCAGGGCCCTGTGGATGCAGTCGCATGTGAAGGCTGCAGAGTCACATTCTGGTAAGAGAGCCTTAAATAAGTTGATCACTGTAGGAATCAGGTCCGTGACTCACTCTGGAATACCCTGTAGATGGAGGTTATGTTGCCTGTTCCTATTGTCCAAGTCTTCCATTTGCGTTTGCATTTGAGTAAATGCTGTGGATAGTGCTTCATGTTCCTTGGTGAGCTTGTTGTAAGCAAGAGCCAGCTCATCGTGCTTCATTTCTAGTCTATCATTCCTACCCCCCAAGCCGGCTATTTCTGGTGATAAGGTATGAGATGTTTTATGCAGCTCTGACTGGAACTTAGCTGCGATTTTGGTGTACATTGCCTCTAAACTGGCATTAAGATCTGCCTTAGATAGAGAAGTGGGGTTCTCACAGCTTGATGTCTGAGGCGAGCTAGGCACTGGTGGTAAAGGGGAAGACAGAGCGTTTCAGGAGCTCACAGGCGAAGTGGCGCCATGTTCGGCCATGCTGTACTGTTCCTGGGCCCGCAGCAGGTATTGTGTAAGAGACTTCTGAGCCCCGTCCTTTTTTCTTCAATGACAGCATGCACCGTGATGTAGTGTGCCAAGGGGTGCTGAAAAAGCAGGTAGTCAGTTAGAGAAGATCCTGCAAGAAGGGCACTGTTTTTGACTATTTGAGCGCTCCCGTGCGCTCCCGCGTGTTCACGCTCGCGTGCACGCGCCCACGCAGGAAACGGCGCCAAACGGCTCTATTTCTGCTCAGCAAACCCTGCACCGCGTGCTGTCTGATCTATGCGTGTGACTCATCTTTCTGAGCAACCTGAACCTGTGTTATCTGTTCCTGTGACCCGGCTTGGCCCGACCTTTTCTGAACTCTGCCTGCACCGACCCCTGGCTTGTCTACGACCATCCGATCCTTCTGTACTTCTGCCGTCAGCCTGTTAACGAACTCTGCTTGAACCCGACCACTCTCCTGCCTGAACCCTTGTACCGCACCTCCAGCCAGTTACCGACCCAGCCTGTACGACCACGCTCCAGCTGCACGAACACTCCAACGGACCATCTACTATCACCAGTGACCCAGTCCGACCCTCGTGCTCTCCTGCACTCCTGAGCCACCTGTCTGCTCTACCAGGGGTTCCCGAGTCAGGTTAGTAAGGGAGGTTGCCTACTGCATAAGTCAGACTCGCCTACCAGGTACGTGACAGTATCAGACAGCCATGACCGAGTATGCGCAGAGGCCCTCCCTTGCGAATGAACTGTGTGAGCACCTGTCCAGCCTTACCCAAGTGGTGAAGGACCTGCAAGCTGGCTACCTTCGGCTGGAGGACTGGATCCGGGAGCTCCCCCAGCACACCATCATGCCCGCACCCATGGAACCAGAGGTGCCCCTACCCGAACGGTTTTTGGGGGAACCATAGAAAATTTCGGACTTTCCATACCTCCTGTGAACTTTTCTTTGCCCTGCAACCCTGTATCTTCTCCCAGGAGGACACTAAAGTGGGACTGGTCATCTGCCTGCTCCAGGAGGGGCTGCAGACTTGGGCCCACCGGCTGCTAGAGCGGAAGGCCCCCGAGATCACAACCCTTGCACAGTTCTTCCAGGCTATGGCCGACTGTACGAGGACCCACACCAAGCCTCCTCCGCAGAAGCTGCACTCCATGCGCTCCTGCAGGGCCACCGTCCCGTGGAGGACTACTTGTCGGAGTTCCAGCACTGGAGTGCCCACACCACATGGAACGATGCAGCCCTCCAGTTCCAGTTCCGGCTGCGGCTGTCCGAGCCTCTCAAAGACGAGTTGGCTCGTGTGGGTGTACCTCCAACCCTGGACGCCCTGATCGACCTGGCCACCCGGGTCGATCGCCGCCTGCGGGAGTGACTTGCTGAGAGATCTGGCACCCTCACGTACTCCTCCTACTCCAGGTACTCACCTGTACCCCGGCTGAGCAGGCCACAATGCTCAGCTCTTCCCCCCGAAGAAAGGCAGAGACGTCTGTCCAGTGGCCTATGCCTGTACAGCGGGGGCGTTGGACATTTAGAGCAGACCTGCCCCGCCAAGTCAGGCAAAGCCTCCACATGCAACCTAGGGGAGATACTGGCCATACCTGATGCCAAGACGCATGCTGTGCTCGTCCTAGTGCTGCAGCTGCCCAGTGGGGACATCCCAGTCTTGGCCATTATAGACTCTGGGGCCTGCGGCTGCTTCATGGAGTTTTGCAATCCTCCACCAGATACCCCTCAGGCCCAAAGGGCACCCGATGACTCTTCGCCTGGCCGACGGGTCCCCCATCAAATCCGGGTCCGTCACCCATGAGACCGTCCTGCTATTTGACGCTATAGCGTCACCACTAGCACCGGTCATCCTCGGACTTCCCTGGCTTCGGGCACACTGCCCCCACATCAACTGGGTCACTGGCCACGTTCAGTTCACCTTGACCTACTGCCAGCACCACTGCTTTCCACCACCTGCTGTACCCGTCTTAGCTGTATCCTGCTCGGACCCTGACTCGGATTCTGAAGCCCGCCTTGCTGTACCCTCAGTATATCATGACTACCTGGATGTGTTCAGCAAGAAAGCGGCGGACGTCCTGCCACCACATCGCCCTTATGACTGCCCCATAGAGCTGCTTCCTGGCACGGAAGTACCTTTCGGCAGAATTTATCCGCTCTCAGAGAAGAAGGAATTAGCAGCCCTCAAATCCCATTTAGGCGAGAACCTGGAGAAGGGGTTCATCCGACCCTCTACTTCCCCTGCCGGGGCCGGAATCTTCTTTGTAGAAAAGAAGGATAAATCCCTGAGACCCTGTATTAATTACAGGGACCTGAACAAGATCATGGTCAAGAACCGGTGCCATCTCCCGTTAGTCCCGGAGTTGTTCCAGAGGCTCAGTTCTGCCACCGTTTTCTCCAAATTAGACCTCCACGGGGCCTATAATCTCATTCGGATCGGGGAAGGGGACGAATGGAAAACGGCTTTCCAGACCCGGTTCGGCCACTATGAGTACTTGGTCATGCCGTTTGGACTCTGTAATGCACCAGCCACATTTCAGCACCTTGTCAATGACATCTTCCAGGACTTCCTCGATCTGTTTGTGGTGGTGTACTTAGACGACATCCTCATCTTCTCCCTTTCCCTGGAGGAGCACCATAGCCACGTCAAGAACGTACTAAGTCGCCTTCGTCAGCACGGCCTCTACGCTAAGGCGGAGAAGTGCACATTCGAATGCTCAAACATCTCTTTCCTGGGGTTCATCCTCTCTGTCTCTGGCATCACAATGGACCCCCAGAAGGTCTCCGCCATAGTAAACTGGCCGACACCAACCTACAAGAAAGCGGTGCAACGTTTTGTCGGGTTCGCATATTTTTATAGGAAATTTGTTAAGGGGTTCTCAGCTGTGATCTCTCCCGTCACCCAGCCGACAAAACAGAACTCCCGTTTCCACTGGACACCCGAGGCACAAGCTGATTTCCAGCGACTTAAGGAGCTCTTCACCTCAGCTCCAGTTCTGAAACACCCGTACCCTGCTCTTCCCTACATACTGGAGGTACTTGGAGACGGCTGTAGGAGCGGTCCTCTCTCAAAGACAAGGGCCAAAGGCCGCTCTACATCCAATCACTTTCTTTTCCCGGAAACTGACACCTCCGGAGAGAAATTATGATGTGGGGGACAGGGAGCTCCTCGCCATAAAATCAGCCCTACAGGAATGGCGGTACCTGCTGGAGGGAGCCCTGCACCCCGTCATAGTTTTTACTGACCACAAAAACTTGGAGTATCTGCGCACGGCAAAGAGACTCAAGCCCCGACAAGCTCGATAGGCTCTCTTTTTCTCCCGTTTCCAGCTCCCACATCACCTACAGGCCTGGGTCTAAAAATGTGAAACCTGATGCCCTATCACAGATGTTTCTGGAACCAGGAGACTCTCCCCCACCTGATACAATCCTTCCTGCATGGAACTTCCTGTTGGTCCAGGAGGACCTCATATCCCGGATCAGGCGATCCATTGTTGGATCCTCTACCGCACCGGATCCCAGACGGACCCTCCAAGACGGGCTGTGGCAGTTCGGCACAAAGATTTTCATCCCTGAGGAGAAGCGGCTGGCAGTCCTGGAACTGTGTCATGACCACAGACTAGCTGGACACTTTGGTGGTCGCAAGACTGCAGACTTGCTCTCTAGGTCATTCTGGTGGCCATCTTCTGACAAGGACTGCAAGGAGTATGTGAAAGCTTGCTCTACTTGCGCTTGTAATAAAGTTGACAGAGTCAAGGCATGGGGGCTTCTGAATCTACTTCCTGTCCCTGAACGCCCATGGTCACAGCTTTCCATGGACTTTATAGTGGAGCTGCCGCCTTCGGAAGGGTTCACAACCATCTTTGTGGTGGTCGACCAGCTTACCAAAATGGCCCATTTTATTACGATGAAGGGTACACCCTCAGCAATCCAGACAGCGAAGGCCTTCATTAAGGAAGTAATCCGTCTCCATGGCCTACCTACCAACATCGGGTCGGACCGAGGGGTACAATTCACCTCCAGGGTCTGGAAAGCATTGTGTTCAGCATTAGGAATTGAACTGTCTTTTTCCTCCGCCTACCATCCTCAAACCAACGGTCAGAAGGAGAGGACAAACCAGACCCTAGAGCAGTATCTACGCTGTTATTCATCATTTGCTCAGGACGATTGGGCCTCCCTGCTGCCGGTGGCCGAGTTTGCATATAATAACTCGGTGCACTCCGCCACCAATCAGTCACCTTTCTGGGCGAACCTCGGCTACCACCCTGCCTCCCTTCCCAGCGTGGTACCCGAAAGCTCAGTGCCTGCCACACAGGATATTACAGATTTTCTGGAAAAGAATAACAAACTGCTCCAGGAGACCCTGACTCAGACACAGGCGCTTAACAAACAAGCTTTTGACAGAGGAAGACGGGGGGGGGAACTGGACCTCCAGCCAGGCGATCAAGTCTGGCTTTCTACTAGGAACTTAAAGCTTGCATGCCCCTCTAGAAAATTGGGACCTAGATTCATGGGGCCCTTCTCAGTCAAGAGGAAGGTCAATAGGGTGGCTTATGAGCTGAACCTCCCCTCTTCACTCTGGGTACACCCGGTATTCCACTTCACCTTGCTTAAGCCCGTAACAAGGGACCAGTTTCCTGGAAGAAACACAGCGCCACCTGAATCGGTTTTTGTGGATGGAGAGGAGGAGTACGAAGTTGAGGCCATCCTTGACTGCAGAAGAAGAGGGGGCTTGATCCAGTACCTGGTCAAGTGATGAGGGTACGGACCAGAGGAAAGTTCCTGGGAACCTGAAAGGCACATCCATGCCAAGGAACTTATCCGGTCTTTTTGGAGGTCCCATCCGGATCTGAAGGCCCAGCTAGGCATCCGGAGGCTGCCCCTTGGGGGGGGGGCAATGTTAGAGAAGATCCTGCAAGAAGGGCATTGTTTTTGACTATTTGCGCACGCTCACCGCACGTCCACGTGCGCGTGCACGTGCCGGAAATGGCGCCAAACGGCTCTATTTCTGCTCAGCAAACCCTGCAGTGCGTGCTGTCTGATCTACAGTGTGTGATCCGTCTTTCTGAGCAACCTGAACCTGTTATCTGTTCCTGTGACCCGGCTTGGCCCGACCTTGTCTGAACTCTGCCTGCACCGACCCCTGGCTTGCCTACGACCATCCGATTGCCTGATCCTTCTGTACTTCTGCCGTCAGCCTGTTAACGAACTCTGCTTGAACCCGACCACTCTCCTGTCTGAACCCTTGTACCGCACCGCCAGCCAGTTACCGACCCAGCCTGTACGACCACGCTCCAGCTGCACGAGTACTCCAACGGACCATCTACTATCACCAGTGACCCAGTCTGACCCTCGTGCTCTCCTGCACTCCCGAGCCACCTGTCTGCTCTACCAGAGGTTCTCGAGTCAGGTTAGTAAGGGAGGTTGCCTACTGCATAAGTCAGACTCGCTTACCAGGTACGTGACATAGTCTAATGCTTCATGGCCCTCTGGGTGTCCCGATCGTCCCTGTGATGTACAGAGCTCCTAGCTTAGTCGTCCATTCCTCTCCATGCCACGAATGCGCCCGTCTGATCACTTTAAAGGGTGTGGAAGGGCCCCCCCTACCTTTGCTGCTGCCGCCATTTTGTCTTTTGTGACTAAATGAATCTGGAAGCGATGAGGACTTTGTTACTTCTGGTTTTAGCTTATTGTTTACTAGCTGTTACCAGCTAGGCAAGCATCTGATCAAATGGATCACAGTTTGATCAGATGCTCTTGAGAGCAGAGGAGAGATCAGGGGTCTAATAGACCCTTGATCTCCCCATATAGAGTACCTGTCACTGCCCATGCTATCACAAGAGCTGTTCATTCCTTGTGATAGCACTAAAGTTGAATAAAAGAAAAACTAAAGAGACAGTATATATAAAATTTTTTAACAAAAAATAATAATAAAAAATTAAGCCACCCCCACCCCCCCATGTCACATGCAAATGTGAACACTGATGTAGGTCCCAGACATGTGTAAATGATTATCGCACCACACATGTAAGGTATCACCGCAAATGTCAGAGTGAGAGAAATAATTCTAGAACTAGATCTCCTGTGTAACTCTAAAGTTTTAACCTGTAAAGCAGGTGCGTAACTATAGGGAGTGCAGGGGGTCGCAACTGTGACCTGGCCCCATGCTCCAAAGGGCCCATGTGGCTCCTCTGTTTACCTGGATAGGAGGGGATGGCGGGGGTAGCATATAGAGGAACCAATGACCTCCATTTTCCTCCTGCAGCTGCTGAAAGCCTGATTCTCCTCCTCTCCCTTCCACAGGCATTCAGCGGCTGCAAGAGGAAAATGGAGGGCATTGGTTCCTCTATATGCCACCCCACTGCCCCTCCTATTCAGGTTATTTGTCTCCCGCTGCCTCTGGGCCCCTGTGTGCTCCCCTGTTTCCCCTCTCTCCCTGCAGTTCTGCTGGCTTCCCCCTCCCCGCTCCCTCAGGCTGCTGTGGGGGATGTCTCAGGATGGAGAGCAGGAAAGGGGCCGGTAAATATGTAATTTGCCAGCCCCCTCCTTTTCTGAATGGATCTGGCTGCCAGACTGTAATAAAGGGCCCTGTGACACTGGTACCTGTGCCAGGGATCAGTGGGGGCCCTTCATGGTTTCTTGCACTAGGGCCCTGAAAGTTCTAGTTACGCCTCTGCTGTAAAGGCTATGGATAATTTAAAGTGCTGTAGTTTGTCACCATTCCACAGGCATGCACAATTTTTTTTTTTTTGCAATAAATTTTTATTAATTTTGATGGTATAACACAGGGATATGCAATTAGCGAACCTCCAGCTGTTGCAAAACTACAAGTCTCATCATGCCTCTGACTCTGGGTGTCATGCTTGTGACTGTCAGAGTCTTGCTATGCCTCATGGGATTTGTAGTTCTGGAACATCTTGAGGTCCGCTAATTGCATATCCCTGATATAACAGCAAAACAATCAGTACATAATGCACTGTAGGGTAAAGAGAGCAGTATATAGTATACAAATTAAAGAAAAGCACAGCATACAGAAGCACAGTTAAGTAAAGATAAATTTGCAACGTATTGTTTTAGATACTTATGCATTAACTAGATTTCCCATGTGTGTGTGGTCCATATGCTCCAAGTCCTGTCAAAGGAATGGCCTGATAGTGAATTAATTGCTATGAGGCGTTCCAGGGTGTAGTGCCGTTGGACCATTTATTTGACTTCAGACACGTTAATGCTCCTTTCCAGCTTTGGAGTATCAATGTGCGGGTTGCTAGGAGGATGTGGGTAGTGACCACTCTGCTATCTGGAGGAAGGTTGTGTATACCGTTTATTGAGTAAGGCCAGCTCTGGGGAAGGTTTGCTCAGGCACCCAGTTATTGTGCATATGAGTTGGAAGACCTGGTTCCAGAGGCTCTTTATGTTGGGACAGTCCCAGAATATGTGTAACAAGTGGCAGTGTTTACCGCTATTACGCCAGCAATCGGGGGACGATCTGGGAAATATGAGGGCCAGTTTGTGGGGTGTATATTGCCATCTGTTATATATTTTCAACATCATCTCCCAGTAGCTGGTGCTGTGAGTTGCTTTAGAGATACTCTTGAATGCAGTTGTCCATAGGGCTTCTGAAAAGGATGTTTTCAGATCTTTTTCCCATTTTAAGTGGGTGTTTGTTTTGCGAAAGACCTGTTTCCTTTGGAGCAGGTTGTAGAAAAGAGTGATGCCTTTGCTTTTGGGTGCATGTGAATTATAATAATCCCATACTTGATGGGGGATTTTTAGTGTAGGAACCTTATGGCTTATTAGAAACGTTTGTATTCTTATTATGGTGAGAAATACGTTTTTGGGAATATGAAATTCTTCAATTAGTTGTTTAATCGTCTTGGGGGTGTAGCCAGAGAGAAGATCTTGTAGAGTGGAAATCCCACATTCTCGGATTTGTCCCTTAGAAAACATGGGCATTCTATCCGCTAGGGTGTTTAGAGTGGGTTGAATATCAGGCGCAGGAGTGGAGCTGCCACCAAAATTCAATAGCAGTCTCTATGCCTGCAGTGATACGCAAATGGTAGGAGGTATGTTTTGCTTGGGCCACTGTGCCCATGCGTCTCTTATAAGGAGTGATTTTAAGTCCTGGGTTGTGGTTAGTTCTCTCTCTAGCTCCACCCACAAGGGTGTATTCTCATCTCTAAACCATTCCCTCATTTGGTCTATCCTGGTTGCCCAGAAGTAGTCGCCTATGTCTGTTAGACCAGCTCCTCCCACAGACTTGTGGGTAATTAAGTTTTGACGTGGACACCTGGCACGTTTCCCACCCCAAATGTATTTCCATAGGAGACTCAACAGGGTTTGTAAGAAGTGAGACAGGGTAGGGATTGGAAGAGCCCTGAGTATATATAAAATCTGAGGTAATATGGACATCTTAAAGGCCGCTAGCCTGCCCAACCAGTAGAGCTCCTTTATTGACAGTAATTTTAGCTGGCCTTCTATTTTAGTCACAAGTGGTTTGTAGTTGGAGGTGGCTAGATTAGCTGTTTTGGGAGTTAGTTTGATTCCCAGGTATTGTATGTTTTAGTCTGTCCATTGATATGGGAGAGATTGTTCAAGCTTCCTTTTGGCGTGTTTAGGGACTCCTGAGTTCAAGATAAGGGATTTTGTGTAATTAACTTTGTAATATGATATTTTGCTAAAGTCCTCTATGACTTTATGGGCATTGGGTAGGGAGGTTACCGGGTTTGTTAATAATAGTATTATGTCGTCCACAAATAGATTAATGGTATGGGAGCTAGAGGTAGTCTTAAATCCAGTAATCGTAGGGTGTATTTGTATTTTTTCTGCGAGAGACTCTATCATCAGGTTAAATATGGTGGGCGAAAGAGGACAACCCTGTCTAGTCCCATTTGTCATCGGAAACGTTTTAGACAGGAGGCCAGAAGTGTGTACCTGGGCTTTGGGGCAAGAGTACAGTGCTAGAATTGCGTTCAGGCACGGCCCCCATAATCCAAACTTAGAAAGCACACAATACATGTATTTCCAGTGCACTCTATCGAATGCCTTCTCTGTGTCAATTGACAATAGCAGAGAAGGCGTTCAAGTCTTTTCCGCACAGCGTATAACATTTACAAGCCTCCTGGTGGCGTATGTGGTCTGCCGCCCCTTCACAAATCCCATCTGGTCGCTGCTGACAAGAGAAGGTAGAAATTTAGTTAGGCATTTGGCTAGTAATTTAACGTATATCTTGATGTCAGAGTTTAATAGCGATATGGGCCTAAAATTGGCTGGAGTTGTGGGGTCCTTGCCTGGTTTGGGTAGTGTCACAATGTGTGCTTTGAGTGGGAACTTGTGCTGCCTTGGCAAAGACAGTTTGTAGACATGGGGAGAGAATGTCGGTGAATACCTTAAAGTACTCATTGGGAAGGCCATCTGGGCCTGGAGATTTCCTGTTGGGGGGTGTTTTGATGATGTCTCTAATTTCACGGGATGTGAACGGGGAGTTCAGTTCTGTGAGTTGCGAGTCCGAGAGTGACGGGAGGTGTATTGATTGTAAGAAGGTTTGAATGTCTGCCTCTGAGGGCTGTGGGGTAGAGTTGAGAGAACACCTGGACGTTCGGGTTCGGAGGGTCCGTACAAACTTTGGGAAAAAGTCCGGGTTCAGCACCGAACGTTGCCCGAACGTTATCCCGGACACCGAACCCCATTGAAGTCAATGGGGACCCGAACTTTTAGGCACAAAAATGGCTGTAACAATGTCCTGGCAAGTGCTAAGGGCTGCAAAAGGAAGTAAAATGGGGGTAAGAGTAGGGCAAGTGCCCTACAAAAAAATAGGGAAAATAAATTAAAATCAAATAAAAAATGGGAAGGGGGTGAATGTAGAGTAGGAGCCTAGAGGTTGACTAGGCCGTGACCATGGCAGTGTAGGTGGAAGTGGCGGTGGTCGAGGAGAAGGAGGTAGCCAACATGGTATTTTTTTTTGTTTGTTTATAATTGGGGTAGCCCCCAAAATTGAAGGTGGATGTGACGGTACCAGTGCCGGATCAGTTGGAGATCCGAGGATGAGATGTAAGTGGGGGAAGGGTAAAAAATAAACTAAAATTAAATAAAAGGGATAAAAAAACATCCCGTGAACGGGATGAGAATGGGGGTAAAATGAAGGAAAACGTCGGGAATCGTGAACGGTCCTGTAACAATGTCGGTAAAAACACGGATTTTCAAGCCCAGGGGTAACTGAAGTTACCCCAAGCCACAGGCCCTATTGCAAGCCCGTTGCAAGCCACGACTTGGGCCTGAAAAAGGGTTTCAAACATGCCTGGGAGGC
>BLSH010499426.1:315944-333711 GCA_018402905.1 Glandirana rugosa
GTTTTTAGTAGAGAATCAATAATCTGTCCCTCTAAGCAACAGCAAGAAACTCTCCCTTTAGAACTAAGAGATGATTTTTGAACAATAATGTGTCACTTACAGCAACAGCTGGCCCTATAGGAGTAGGCAATGGTTTTTGAACAAGAATCTGTCCCTCTAAGCAGAAGCCTCTACCTAGTGCAGTCAGATCGCTCAAAGCAGCAGTATGTGAAATCTCAAATTACTCCCACAATCTGATCATTGAGTACGATCACACAATCTGATTGTTGTGTACGATCGTAACGATCATTGTGTTAGGCAGGGTTTGATCTGCAATGTGTCACTCAAAGCAGCAGTATGTGAAATCTCAAATTACTCCCCCAATCTGATCGTTGTGCACGATCGTAGCGATCGTTGTTTTATGCAGAGTTTGGTCTGCAATCTGCAACTCAAAGCAGCAGTATGTGAAATCTCAAATTTCTGCTATCTGTCCCTCAGAGCAACAGCAGTAGTAATCTCAGTATGCAGGCTCAGATGTTAAAATGTCTGCAATCTCTCCCTGACAAAAATGCCGGCAGCTTCCTCTCCCTACACTAACCCAAGAGCATGTGACATGCAGCACTGTGACTCCAGCTTATAAAGAGGCTGGGTCACATGATGCACTGGCCAATCACAGCCATGCCATTAGTAGGCATGGCTGTGATGGCTTCTAAGGGAAAACCAGTGAAACGCTCGTTGATTGGCTGCCCTGCAGCTATTCAACATGCGTGATCAACTACCAGAAGCGTAGCTGATGGGTGTTCGAGGCATAGGCTGATACTATTGTGTAAGGGCGTTCATTTATGTCCGCTTGGAGGATAACGTATCTGCCCTCCTCGTCTATGATTGTTTCTTTAATGCAGAGAGATACTAAATCCCTTTTCGCCAGGAGAACTCCACCCTTTTTGTGGTAGGGGTTGTTGGATAGAAAAATGTGGGGGTAGCTCCTTTGGTGGAAGTAGGGAACCTTGGAAGACTGAAAGTGGGTTTCTTGTATGCACAATATGTCCGCTTTATGTGTGTTGGCTTCTTTCCACAGCGAGTGTCTTTTGGCCGGGTGGTTAAGGCCTCTCGCATTTAAAGATAAACACCTGAGGGTCATTTATGGGTATGTCAGTGGGATATGTTTGTGCGGTGTGGTACTCACAGTAGTAGTTGAACTGGTCCATTGCTCATGGCGTTGTACTTGGTACATGGATGTCATAAGCCTGGAGCTGGGAAGATGTTGCGGGTAGTCGGTGGTGACCTCTGAATGCGGTGGGTGATAGTGGAGTTCTTCTGTACTTAATAAAGAAGAAGAAACAACATAACTAGAGTGTACAAATAAAACATATAAAGGGTTGGAGCCTTTTGGCAGGCAAGTGAGCATGAAATACTGCTGAGAAAGCATCGGGGGGCTGGGTGTAAGGACTGACACTGGTCCTCCTTTGTCAGAGAATATTGTGAGAGGATAGTTGGGTTAGTTGCTTCCGCTAGTTGGTTTTTTGTGTTGTCTTTTATAGGAGACCCTTTGCCACTCTTCTGGGATGGAGTCTGGTTGCGGGTGCTGATTATAGGCCGTTGCTGCAGTTGGAGAGGATTCTGGTATGATTTCTCAGGGGCGTAAGGCAGCGATACCTTCTTCAAGTGTGGTAATTTGAGTTGTCACCCCGTTGTGGGTAATTAGTAGGGTTGCCGGGTATTTCCACTTATGTAGTATCTTGTGGTTCCTCAGGGCTTTTGTGATGGTTGCTAAGTTCTTTCTTCATTGTAAGGTATATCTGGTAGAAGTTGGATAGAGGCATAGGGTGAAGATGTGTTGTCTGCCCTTTTGGTCGCTATCACTATCTGCTCTTTTATGTGGTAAAAGTGGACTCTGGGTAGAACATCTCTCGGGGAGTCTGTCGAGATGAAGGAAGGTCTAGGTAACCCGTGGATCCGATCTATCAGGAGATCTTGTGCTGATGATGTCGGTATTAGGGTGGAAAAAAGGGCTTGGGCATATTGTTGCAGTTGGTTGGGTTGTACCGTTTCCGGTACTCCGCGGAGTTTTATGTTGTTTCTCCTGGACCTGTCCTCCAGGTCGTAGATTTTGTCTTTTAGCCAGGCTATCTCTTCGTGTTGGGTTTTATGGGCATCCACCATAATGTTGTGGGAGACTGAGTATTCGTCCATCTTCCTTTCGACTTGGTCGACTCTGTTCCCTAAGAGTTGCACCTCAGCTTGGCATTGGTTCAGCCCGGACATGATGTCAGATTGAAGGGATGCTCTTAAGGATAATAACATTTCTTTAAGCATAGTATCCGATATTGGTTGTCCATTTGTGGGGAAGCTGGATATGGGGTCTGCTCCCTGTCCGGGGTTGTATTGCTAAATTGGAGCAGGGCCGCTTACCTCCATTTCCCCATTGTGGTGTAGGTTAATCTGGGTGTCCAGACGGGGCTTTTGTTTCTGGGGGCTTCTTGTCAAAGGAGTGGAGGCTTCCAAAGAGGGTACGCTCCTGCTTGCTGCCTTCTGAGAGTTGTGTTGCTTATCTCCACTGTCCATGCTGTTGTATCCCACTGGTGTTGTTGGCTGGGAGTTTGGGGCACAGTTGCTGTCCTGTTGTAACCCTCTTGCTGCTGAGGTGTAATAGCCAGACACTTTGCCGGGTTGTTGTTGGTTTTTCTTGTTTTTGGTCATCTGTTATGATGACAGATGTATATGAAGGTGGCTGTTGAAAGTCGTGGAAGATTGGGTATATTTGAGTATTCTCTGACCGTTGGGAACTCTCAAATCATTCGGTCATCGTGGGGTTGTTGTTGATTGCTGAGGAGGTTATGGAGCTGTAGTTAAAATTCAAACAATGGTGTATATGATAAACTAATCACCAACCCACGCTGATATCATAAGCTGTGTGCACCAGAAAAGGGGAATAGCTTGCTTCAGCTGCAGTGTATAAAAAGGGAGATACTCCCAAAATTGCAGTATAAGAGAGAAAAGGTACACGACGCTAGCAGCTCCCCCTGTTACCATAAGATATATATGTGAATAGGAAAACACATATGATCTGCTGGATTGCCAGCGTGACAAAATGAAAAAAATGAAAAAAGAGAAAAATTATATATAAAATCACAGATGAAAATAACAATCATACAATCGACATTAAAAAAGCCTTTGACTCAGTCTCATGGCAATACATGCAATATGTCTTACATAAATGGGGCTTTGGTCCTCACTTCTTACAATTGGTCATGGCAGTATACAACAACCCGTGTGCGTATGTAAAATACGCAGGCTACAAATCGGATACATTTGACATCGGGAGAGGAACCAGGCAGGGATGCCCGTTATCTCCCCTCCTATTCGCTTTAATGATTGAGCCACTTGCCCATATGATTAGAAACTCCCCCAACATATCAGGGATAGAGTTAGGTGGTTACCAGCATAAACTATGCCTCTTTGCCGACGACATTCTTATATTTCTTTCATCCCCAATGGTGTCAGGTCCAAACCTACTACCTATACTAGATAACTTTGCTGAGATTTTGGGTTTGAAAATGAACCTTAAGAAATCAGTAGCCCTCAACATCTCCCTAACGAACTCCGAAGTCGAAACACTGCAAAACTCTCTCCCCTTTTCGTGGGCGCCCAATTCACTGCACTATCTAGGTATACATCTTACAGCAGACTACACAAAGTTGTTTACATGTAACTATCCCAAACTATTGAAGCAGCTATCAGACCTGCTAGCCCAGTGGTCCTCCTTGCCCATTTCATGGTTTGGTCGCATTAATGTGATCAAAATGGTCATTCTTCCCAAATTTCTATACTTGTTCCGAGTCCTCCCAATACCAGTCCCCTCATACTTTCTTAGAATCCTTCAGAAACGAGCTATGAACTATATATATGGGGTCCATCCGAGCCCCGGACCAATAAACGTGCTTTGTTCCTACCCAAACTTAGCGGAGGGCTAGGAGTGCCAGATTTTGCAAAGTATTATAAAGCAGCTCAAGTAGCAAGCTTTACTAAATATCACACCACTCAGGAGACCCCCATTTGGGTAGCTATTGGGTCGGTAGAAGTAGACCCTATGTCCCTGTCTAACCTCCTTTGGCTACGGTCATCAGACCGAAGGGCGATTCAGCACCCAATCATTAAGCACTATCTCACTATCTGTGACAGTGTCAGGATTAAACACCAGCTCCAATCAAAACACAATCCTATGTTATCTTTTTTGAGAAACTCGTCATTCCTGCCAGCATGGGAATCCCCTGCTAGCTTCGACCAGTGGGTGCCCCGGGGATTACTTAGACTTCACCAATTAGCAGCGAACTCAGACTTATCCCCATTCCCAACGCTAGTAGAAAAATATCAGCTAGCTACCTAATAAAGTGTTATTTTGATATCTCCAGATTAAAAACTTCTACTCACAGCTAGATATAAACATGACACCGCTGAATCACCTGTCACCGTTCGAACAGTTCTGCAATAAGGACCCCCATGCTAGGGGCCAAATATCCCAAATATATACACAACTCCTGACCTTCCCAAGCGTCCAAAAGCCGAAGTATGTACAATTATGGGAGGCTGATCTCGACTGTAGTCTAGATACAGCTGATTGGTCAGCAATTTGTGCTGCTACCAAATCCTCTTCCTATAGCTTGTACGCTATTGAAACGAATTATAAGGTCCTTCTGAGATGGTACCTAGTCCCGGCACGTATTGCAAAGTTTGCGCCCTCCTACTCGGCAGCATGCTACAGAAGCTGTTCTGACCCGGGTACCCAGATGCATATATGGTGGTTTTGCTCAGTAGTGCAAAAATTCTGGAAGAAAATTTTTGCACTTGCATCACGAATGTTTGATAAACAAATTTCACTGGAGCCATCTGTAGCCCTACTTAACCGAAAATCTGACATCCTGAATAATAGACAATTCAAGTTGCTTCTCCAACTATTAACAGCGGCCAAGCAAACTATTGCTAAAGCATGGAAAGCCCCAAGCCTTAATGTTATAGAAGCCAAAAATAAGATGACTAACTTGAACTCATATGGAACCCCTGGATTTCCAAATGCCTCCCACCAGAGTTTGATCTGAAAGTTCTTCTTCCATGGTAATGTCATATTATCTAAACGTAGAGGTTTCGGGCAATCTGGAGGGCATCCCAGTGGACCATATACCCCCACCCTTCTTCACTTCTCTTTCCTTTTCTACCTCCCCATCTCCTTTTCTCTCTCTCTTTCCACTTTTAAGCCATACATATGGACAGAATACTGTCATTGTAGATCTATTAGTACTTCAACTCGGCTTTTAATTGCCTAGTATTTGGGCAGAGTTCAATAGAGGCCTAGACCACTCAAGCTAATTTTCCTGCTGGGCCTTATGTTGAGCGGGGCTCACCTGGTTGCATCGGGCCCACTTCCGCTCAGCCCTGGTGCAAGCAAGCTCCCAAATGGGGCACCTGGGTTTGGGCGGGGAGGGTTCAGTTGGGACTGGGCTAGTCTCATTGCATATATCGTAGTAGAGCAACAGTTGGTTTAAGGTAAATGCTTCTTGTTATAGGTCTGCCAATCGCTGTAAGCCCCATTTAAAACCCATTTAAGTAATGCGACTTTTGTACACCTATATCCTGCAGTTGTTCAGTGAATGTATTCTGCATTATCTTATTGTGCACAGCACTGTATGGCGCTTATCTTTATGTTTACCTAATCTAATAAACAAATTTAGCGGAAAATAACAATCATACAAAATTGAAAATTGAAAATTAACATACTGCTTTTCTGAACTGGATCTTTTGTGCATTTTATTTATCTCTGCACAAATAAAAGCATATTTTTGCAATACTACACTATGTTTGCCATATTTTCATCCCGAGGCAATTGATCACACTGACCCTGGGAGGAATCCTGCTCTTAAAGGCACCATCACCCTGATATTATCTAATACACCAGAAAAAGCTTTGTGGACCCCAGACTGAAAAGCTGTGTGTCATCTATTTCTGGTGAGTAGGAGGAGAAAAAGGGGGAGAGTGGCACAGAGCATGTTTGAAGTGGTTTACAGCACTTCATACATGAATGGAGCACTAAGCACTTTATTTCCTGGGATCTGGATTTTTTTGATGAACTATCAGGTGACACTAATTGATTTTGTAGCACAAATTAACTGTTTTCTATGAGCACTTCAGTAGTGTATGGATTGGATTTGATCTATCACAATATTTGATTTGTATGATTGTTATTTTCATCTGTGATTTTATATAATTTTTCTCTTTTTTTAATTTTTTTCATTTTTTCATTTTGTCACGCTGGGAATCCAGCAGATCATATGTGTTTTCCTATTCACGTATATATCTTATGGTAACAGGGGGAGCTGCTAGCGCCATGTACCTTTTCTCTCTTATATGGAGCTGTAGTGGCTGTGGGTGGCCTCAGGGCCTAAGTCATGAGGACGGTAATTGGTCGAAGCAGCTGCAGAGCGGTCGTTTCTGTGAGCTTGTAGTTGTGGGTACAGCACACTGCTGCACGCTGGAGCTGGAGTAGTAAGGCACAGAGATAGAGCCCTTTTGATTTGCAGGGTCAACCGTGGAGGGCCGCCTGATGGTATGTAGTGTTTTAACACCTTACTTTTATGAGGTAAGTTGCAGCCTTCAATGTTCCTGTGTGGGAGGCAAAGGGTCTGGGCTGTTGGCATAGACCGCAAGATGGCGACTGCGTTGGTAGTGATGGGAGCTGTGGAAGTCAGTGATAGCTCCTATGCTTCCTCAGGTCCTCTGCCAGCCCCAGGGTTTGTGGGTGCTGGATGGGGGTGGTAATGGGCTGGATGGGTCTCCCAGCCCGGTCTGGCCGCTCGTTTGTCCAGGGGACAGCGCTGTGTGCTTTCAGGCTAGGCCGCAAGATGGCGGCCGTGTCTGTGGTGAGGATTGCGGGAGCGTGTGGCGGCTCGTCAAGCACCTTGGGCTCCTTGTCTTTGCTCCGGAGGGTGCGGGCACTGGATGGGAGGGTTGATGTGGGTCGGATGTGGCTCCTTGACCTGTTGGTAGCCCGGGGAATGCTGCTAGAGGCCTCCGGACCAGGCCGTAAGATGGAGGCGGCTGCCGCGAGGCTGCTGTGCAGCGATATGGAGAGGTAGGCCGGGTGCTTAGATCTGCCAATAAGTGGATCGGGGTGTTGTCCGGGTTGTGGAGAGGCTTTCTGGAGGTGCGTAGGTCCACTCACCGGTGATGCTGTGGCAGATGGCAGTGGATTGAGCTGTGGGAGCCGGCGCTCTCCGGTCCGTTCCATCCGTTGTTGTTCGTTGCGGCCTGGTTGTCCACGATCGTGCCCGTAGTTGGTGCCCCGGTGGGGTGGGTGATTGTCCTGTACCGTTCTGGTTTCCTCTGGTGGGATGATGGGTTGAGGAAAGTGAAAAAAAAACAGGGGATTTCTCCGATGGCTGAGCGGAGCTGAGCAGAGTGTGTCTTTCCAAGTCCGCAGCCGGCCACGCCCCCAGGCATGCACAATTTTTAAGCGTGACGTGTTGGGTATTTATTTACTCGGTAACATCATCTTGTCTATGGTACTGAAAAAATGGGTAATTTATTGTGTTTGTGCGCACTAAAGTTTGTTAAAGTGTATTTTTCCCAGAAAATTTTGCTTGGATAAATGGCTGTCTGTGACATAAAAAAATGCTAAAAAGTCCATTTAATTCTTCAGGGCTTCTGCTTTCAGAAAATATATAATGTTTGTGGGTTCTAAGTAATTTTCTAGCAAACAAATTCTGATTTTAACATGTATGTGAAAGATGTCAGAATTGACCAGGGCAATTTATACAGTGAGAATATAAAGCACAGTGGGGAAGTCTGTCTGATAAACACTCAAAAATCACATTGTAAAAAGAAGACACAATCGCAAACTTCATAACGTAAAGTGCAATATTTATTCAAATAAGTTATTTGATTTCTATTTTCTAATTATCTTATTCTTATTCTTATTCTTATTATCAAAGACTGATATTCTTCTTGATGAGTTTAAAATTACATTATAGAGAACCTGCCTGGTCATAACATTATACACGCTAAACAAACCCCTGAAGTGAATGGAAAATTATATATTTTTTTAAAACATTCATCATTGTTGAGCCCCTTTATCTTACATATGCAGAAGCCTTGACTTCCCAATTGACTTGCAACTAAATCTCTGCCGCCTTCTACCTATTGGCTATTGAATTAGACTGTTGAATGGCATGTGCAGAGCTTATCTAATAGGAAGAGGAGGAATCTATGGAGCACTCATCCAAACTGAAGGGGTTCCCTGGGTGGACAGAAAATGATCAGAGGATTGACAATGTACGTGTAGGCTCCCAAGGATGCCTCATTTTGGGGCTATTGATAGCTGATATACTATGACCACACAGTTTGTGTTTGAGAATCAATACATGGCATTAAAGTTTTTCACATTTAATGCTATGAATATATTGCAAAATCATCATTAAAGTACATTATGCTTAAGTCCTAGAGCAAAACGCCAGCCTATATATATATATATATATATATATATATATATATATATATATATAGAGAGAGAGAGAGAGAGAGAGCGAGAGAGAGAGCGATAGATAGATAGATAGATAGATAGATAGATAGATAGATAGATAGATAGATAGATAGATAGATAGATAGATATTTTTTATTTCAAATTAAATGTATTGGAGAAGAGTTCCATGCTACCAGAAACTGCTGGTGGTAGGATTTCCCTACATATATACGTGGCTATTCCAAAAGTAATGCCAAAATGGGCATACGTTTTGTATTAGTTTACATAGGTCATTCAAATTTCACATGCTGGTAGAGTAACTCTTCCTCTATAGTACCTCTTCTTTTTCATTACAGGTTAATAATGGATTCCAAGTGAAAGCAACATGCCATTATTGAGTTCTTGATGAAGGAGGGGTGCAGGCTGTCTGACATTTATGGCCTCCTAATACATGGTTTGTCTTCAATGCTTTAACTTTCTTCATCCAACTGTGCACATTGCCATTGTCCATGGTGTCATCTCCATAAACATTCTGTAGCCTTCTGTGAATGTGGGACAGCCTGCACTCCTCCTTCATCAAAATCTCAATGACAGCACCTTGCTTTTGCTTATAGTCCATTATTTACCTGCCATGAAAAAGAAGAAGGGTAACCATTGAGGAAGAGTTACTCTGCCAACATGTGAAATTTGAACAACCTATGCAAGTTAGTAAAAAGGTTAAGCCCACTTTTGCATTACTTTCAGTACAGTCTTCGTACAACTTCATTTCATTTCATTTCCAGTTGAGTCCAGCAATGAAAATAAGCCGAGGGGAAAGGGGTCTGAACTCCCAAAACACTTCTTTTTCAACTGTCTATTTAATAAACTATCTTTGTCTCTTTCACCATTGGTGTTCTGCTCTTTTATTCATGACTGTGACCCTCCATTGGGGAGATTTTCCCTCATCTCCTGTCCCTATGAATCCTATACATGTAATGTTTTAAAGAGATTTCCCATCAGATGGGAATGACATCCTGTGATGTGCTCCAACCTTCTTTGCTGTATTGAGTACTAAATAAACATTTTTGACTGGAGTTGGGCTTCAAAGACTTCTTAATCGTGTTCTCTAGACAGATAAATACAGTTAAGACAAGACAGACAAGACAGACAAGACAGGGGGTAGTACCGCTCAATGGAATGAGAAAATATGTTGACATAATTATAAATGCATCAAATGAATGTCTGTTAGCTGCTGCCCCCACATAAACACTCGGGAACTGAGTGTTGAAATTGCATGAAATAAACCAAAGATAGTGGGCAAGGCGCTGTTACCTGATATAAAGTGCAAAAATGTGCAAAAAATGTGCAAAGGTGCAAAAATGCTTATGATATGAGTGATCAATAAAGAGGATTTACCGTACATATTGAAGGGCTGGATCATCTTTTTGCTAACACACCATTGTAGCAGCGGCACCATCCGTGGGATGGAAGGAGCGGCCAGTTAATAAGCTTACTTGAGCTAAGCACAAAGTTTCAGCTTGGAAGTAGCATAAGGTTGGGAGACATTTTTTAACCTACTACTCATGGATTGGATCACGGATTATGTTTTATAGCACTTGCACTTTTGTAGCAGATCTAGGATTTCACATTTGCCATTACCTATTCCACAGGGCTTTGTGATTGGTTCATTTTGTATTGTGTAATTTTTATTTATTTATTTTTTTATTTATTGACTACACATATTATAGCATTTTTTCGCCTTTGCACATTTGTTCACACTTTATATCAGGCAGTAGCCCCACATCCACCATTTTTGGTTTATTTCATTGTGATTGGTTAATTTTGTATTGTGTAACATTTTTATGATTGATCACTCAGATCATAAGCATTTTTGCACCTTTTTTGCAAGTTTTTGCACTTTATATCAGGTAGCAGGGCCTCATCCACTATCTTTGGTTTATTTCATGAGATAAAAACAGTTAGTATCAGGCAACTGTATGGAAAGCCCAACCAAAACGTATTCATAGAGACTCAGGATACTTTATAAAAAGGTATACATTTTAAACAATAAATACATCTTCATTTAAATTATGGATGGGTTTAATGACCCTAAAGAGTAAGTATAAGGTTCAGTATTTAAAGTGTATCTAGTACATCTGGATACAGATACGGATAAAGATTCTGTATTTTGAACGTAGTCAGGTGTAGGGAGGCAAGCTGTCCTGATCACCAATGTCAATGGGGATGAAGGTAAATTAAAAATTTTGAGTTACCACCGGAACAGTAATGGTGAGGAATTCTTCCAAAGGGGAGACTTGTTCCCTTGAAAACTGTCTACGAGAGAATATCCCTCACATTGGAAAGATGTCTTCTCAGTTTATCTTCAGTGTAAAGGACAGGAAGTGAAGGGAAATCTCCCTAAAGAGAAAAAAAATCTGCAATTTTTATCCTCCACTACCGTGCCCAAAATTAAAAAATAGCTTTGGGTTTAGGAATACTTAGTCACATTTTTTTTTTCTTTGGTGGTGGTAGTGGTCACATTTTATTTGAGAAGGCCAAACCAGCAGGGAACGTTGAAGGATAGCTGCACTTTCAGAGAAAGTGCAGTTATCTTTTTTACCTGTCCCAATGATCTACAGTAACTTCCCCCTTCCTTGCTTACTTGAATCTGATGGATTAAAGCATGGGGTTAAACCTTTCTTTCCCCCTGGGTAGCCAATCTCCATACACTTCTAAGAGGCTGATCCTGGAAATGCTTGGCAAAGGAACCCATTCCTACTTTTATACTGCACACACGTATTCAGCATATTGCCCACGTGTGTGTGTGTGTATGTGTGTGCAATTGAGTGTGTATATATAAAGTCCTGAGGTTGTTACTTGTTATAAGAATAAGCTTGAATCTGCCAAAGAAAGTCTGAAGCTTAAACACAAGTTTTGGTTTCATTTACCCTTAAAAGATTCAGTGAAAACACTTTTATGTATATCAATCATGTTCAAGGTCCCATTTATGATTGGGACTTACTGAAGAGATACTTGATTAATTTAATACTAGACAATTTGTAGGATAGTGGCATGAATAACCACTTTAGAAATACACCCTGATGAATGTCAAAAATCAAGTGACATCATCTGGTTAGTATTCATACGTCACTGATTCATAACCAACAGGCTGCATTCCCATAGAAAGTGATCCATGCTATAGAATTTGTAGGTGCTGAGTTTCCGTTAATATTATGGTGTAGCTTTGACTTCTGTGGCTGTATAGGGTGGTGGTTGAACAGGAAATTCAGGAAAAGCATCAGGTTTCTTCATATCATTATTCGGTATCACGTACACCTTGAGAAAAAAACAAAGCAAAAAAGTGATAAAGAAGTTCAGTCAAAAGGTAGGTCCATCGAGCATTGATATATTTTGTTTTGGGTAGGTGCTGGAAAGTTTGGTCACCTGCTTTCAATTTCATGTTTCAGTCCTCTGCTGGTTTGAGGGCAACCAAATAACAAATAATAATGCACGCATGTATATAAACGTCTTACAGCTTTTATTACAATCAGTAAGTCACCATTAAAAATGTAAAATTGCCCAAGACATCAATTAGTTTGACACCATCTGTTTACATTGTGTGTTATACATCTTCTGGGTGGTACTCGCAAGACCAAACTGCACAACCAGGGAATTACTAATTGTAATTTGCTTGAATGGAACGGGAATTCCAACACGTTTCGAAATTGAGGATTACGTTTCTTCCTCAGGGATATAGTGCCACCCTGAGAAGTAGATAATGTAACTAGACTAATTCTGAAATATTCAAACGAACATCAAGATACTAGTGACATTTTTTTTCAAAACATTGGTCTATACCAGGGTCTCCAAACTTTCTAAACAAAGGGCCAGTTTACTGCTCTACAGACTTTAGGATGGCTGGACTGTGGCCATTGGAAGTAGAAAAAGTCCCCAAATCAGGGTGAAAAAACAATGCCCCATCTTTGGTGTTAGTAAGAGGAATTGTGCCCCATCATTGGTGTTAGTGGGAAGAATTGCGCCCCTTCATCTTACCTGGTAGCTAGACTTTATTATTAATCTCAGCTATCCACAGGGCTCTCTTTCTCTATTTGGTTCTTTGTACCATTGGGGCCTGCTGCTGTGTGAAATGGTTGACTGCTGACAGAACACCAAAAGGTACATTTCTGCCTGTTTTTTTTTCTTTTTTTTGTGAACCTTGTTAGTCAGATTTTGACCTAAATTTAGTTACAAACTAGAACGAGCATTGATATTTTGTTTGTACACCAAGGCTACTGCAAAAAACAGTACATTGCTGAAAAAAGTGCAAGGAAAACCGCTTGGACTGGGTGTCCCCTTCTTGTGCATAGTTTTCTGCTATAGTATTTGTGCCAGTCCCCCTTTCCAGTGTCACAGAAACATTAAAGCATTAGCAAGCAAACATTTTGTTATTTATTATGTTATTTGTTGTTTGTACCTGTAGTACAGCCCAGAAACAATAGCGCGCATTTTGCTGACACTGAAGCTAATTAAAAAAATAATCCTGCCTGAAATATACTGACCCTGACCTTAAACTTTGACCCTTACTTGTCCCAAACACTAACACTGGCACTAACCTAGATCAAACTTTGATCTAAGTGTTTTTTTATATTTTTTATTATATTATTTGTTTTATTTTTTATACTCACATTTTTTTCCTCTCTGCAAGGAAAGAAACAGAAACATTGTATCTTTCCTTTCCATTCACAGAGAGAGAAACACAGGGGTGGGCTTCACAATGACTGATCACTGTGGTTGCCAATCAGAGGCTACCACAGTGTACAGGTACGGGGGCCCAAGATATGGGGGCTTTATTCCAACCATAGCTATAAAAAGCCCCCTAACAGGACTTTTTATGATTCTGAGACAACACTTTTTTTTTCCACGAGTCATAAACTCTGGAGCCCCTCATAATGTGGTAAATTACCTAAGTGAAACATATACACCATCCACAATATTGAGCCAGTGCCTCACACTCTATATGTCTCTTACCTGGGGGGCAGTTGATGTTGCTTCAGAAAGGGACCGGCATCCAAAAACAGAGATGATAAAGGTAACGAAGGACAGCAGCACATTCGTTATAAGCAGAAGAGAGAGAATTACATAAGTGCCATTCTGTAGATACAAAACAAGTCCATTAAAAATTAGCAGTTATTAACATTAAACATTACTTTTTAGGGTTAGAATTAGGTGTTTAAGGGTTTAAAGTGACACTAAATGCACATAAAAAAAAACTATCAATAAATGCTTTATTACATGCTGTTCATGCTCACCCCGTCTCCACTTCTGTTTATGGCCCCAAAGCAGCTAGGGATTTTGCAGCTGTGGTGGCGACTCTGCACATGCTCAATTTTCAGTGAGTTTCTATGCAGTGTATTTCCTCCTTATCACATCTGAGCAGCCCATGTGACTACACATGCAGGCGTATACACAGTGGTAAATGATAGCCTACTCCCTCCCTCCTCCACCATATTACATGTAAATTTACGGAGGCTTCACCTCTCTCTTATTCTAAGACACAGGTTGGAGGGGTATGACACAGCCTATCACTGTCAGAAATCCACCCACACCATGTTATTATAAAAAAACAATTTGAGTTCAAAGATATATTTGATTGACAATTTAAAACAGTTTACTGATATTAATTATTTATTCATACTCTGTATTCCAAAGGCTGTTTTATTTTTTATTTTGAACGTTTGACCAGCAGCAGAGGACTAGAAGCTCCTCCTTTTTATGCTTCCCTACAGACAGGCTGGAAAAGAGCTGGGTTATGTGACAGCTGTATATCGATTAGGAAAAAGGTATTTAGATGTTTTATTGTAATAAAATAATTACAGCACCATCATCTGCAAAAATAAATAGAAGGGGCAATATAAATAAACATTAAAGTGATACTAAACACACACTGTCTAAGGGGGAGTCAAGTGATAAAGTGTGTCTTATATATGGACAAAGAAAGAACATAGAACTCTGCTACACATTCACATTTCTCTGTGGTTTGTCTCTTTAAAAATGCTACACATACAGAAGAATGACTGTTGACCCTGCCAGAAACCCAGTGAGCTCCTCACTTTCTGTACACTCTGCCTTTGGCGCACTGAAATCCACTGGAAATCGAATATATATATATAGTATTATTTTTTTTACATCTTTATTATTTTTATTATTTTCATCATTGTACCTTTGTTGCTTTATTTTATTATTGTGCTTCTGTTATTCTAGCTTTTTTTATATAAGATCACCAGAAGGACTGTTTTTATTCCTGTTCTTGCTCCCTATACTTGTTGCTTGGAAATCGAATATAGATGAAGAGTGGGGGAGACGTTCTGTAGTTCAAATCAGGCTGAAGCAGCCTAAGGTGACAAAGCTACTCCTCCAGAGACAGAGTACAATTAGTGAGTATTGTCATCTTAGGACAACAAGTGTTTTACTGGCAGGATCCCCAGGTGAGAATAAAGTAGTGTGGGAGATAGCTTGTGGGATCAATTTTCAGAGGAAAAGATTCAGCGTGGAGGTCAGTTTCTTTAAAAATCTGGTGGCTTGCCAGGTTTTATTGTCACATGTTTGCAAGGTTAAAACACATAAGAAAAAAAAACAGAAAACAAAACCTTGCCATCTGGCGCTAAACTATACAGTTGGGTTCCTCTCTATACAGTGAGGGGCTGTCCCTGACACCCATAAAACATAAGCACAGTGCAAACCTTAATCTTTGAGTCCAGTATTAGCACACAGAGCTCACTCAGCTTTCTCCCTCTGAGATCTAGTACAGAGCTCTGCTCTGCTCTCTTCCTGGTCATTAAATGCAGGTGGAGAGAGGTTTGAGTGGACCAGAAAGTCTGGGCCAGAACCAGCCCTACCATGGTGGCTGGAAAAACCCGGGTCAGACTCTTGCTAGTCGCCTCAAAATGATCACATGTGAGGCGGCAAGTATCGCCATTGTGGCGCCTCGCATAACACCATATATCTCCCCCTCTGCTCAAGCCCCTGGGGCGGAGCAACTGTCCCGACCATGCAGTGGGCCTGGGAAAGACCATTGGCGTTATTTTGGAGCCTTCCAGCCCGGTGTTCCACTGAGAACTTAAACACTGTAGGGCCAGGAACCACCTAGTCATCCGGCTATTTTTCTCCCGGTTGTTACACATCCACTTAAGGGGGGCATGTTTGGTGACTGGACTGAATGACCTACCCAGCAGGTAGTATTTTAGGGTCTCTAAGGCCCACTTAATAGCCAGGCTCTCCTTCTCCACAATGACATAATTCCTTTCATGTCTATTAAGCTTCCCGCTTAAGTAGACAACCAGGTGCTCCTCACCGTCTCTGATCTGGGACAGAAAAGCACCTAGTCCCACCTCAGAGGCATTGGTTTGAACCACAAACTCCTTTGTGAAGTCTGGGGTCATGAGCACCGGCTGTACATAAAGGGATTGCTTCAACTCCTGGAAGGCCTTCTCAGCTTCGGGATTCCATTTAAACATTCCTGACTCTCTACCCTTCGTCAGATTGGTCAGAGGGACGACAATGGTGGCAAAGTCGGGATGAAGCATTGGTAATACCCTGTAATTCCCAGGAAGGCACGAACCTGTTTATTATTTACCGGTTGGGGCCACTTTTGAATGGCCTCGATCTTATTGGTCTGGTGCTTAATCAGACCCTGACCAATAACATACCCAAGGTAGTTGGCCTCTTCTAAACCTATGGCACACTTTTTTGAGTTGGCTGTTAAACCTGCTACCTTCAGTGAATCTACCATTTCCTGCACTCGGGGCAGACGTGATTCCCAATCTGGGCTGTGGGTGACCACATCATCCAGATAGGCCACTGCATAGGGCCGATGAGGCCTCAAAGTTTTGTCCATCATCCTCTGAAAGGATGCAGGGGCCCCATGCAGACCAAATGGCATTCGCTTGTATTGGAAGGACCCTTTGGGGGTAGAGAAAGACATTTTTTCCTTTGCTGACTCCATTAGGGGGATCTGCCAGTATCCCTTAGTTAGGCCTAGGGTTTTTTATGTACCGGGCACCTCCCAACCTGTCCACAAGTTCGTCAACCCACAGCATCGGGTATGCATCAAACTTAGACACGTCATTCAGCTTCCTGAAATCGTTACAGAACAGGATAGTTCCATTGGGGATTGGGACCAGTACTATAGGGCTCAACCAGGTGCTGTGGGACTCCTCCATCACGTCTAACTCCAACATGGTTTTTATTTTGCACCGCTTCTCGTCTAGCCTCAGGTATTCGGTAGGGTTTACATTTACACAGACCACTGGTCCCATGATTATGTCATGTTGTAGTACAGTGGTCAGTCCGGGTAGGGAAGAGAAAAAGTCTCTATTTTTACTGACAAATTCCTTCACGTCATTTTGTTGCGTCAGTGACAATGACTCGGTTATGGGGATATCCGGGGTCAGGGGTAACCTGTCCCTTTGGGGAGAGGGCACCACCAATAAACTCTCTCTGTCCTTCCACGGTTTTAGGAGATTAACATGGTAAATCTGCTCTGGTTTCCTTTTCCCAGGCTGGTAAACTTTGTATCGTAACAAAATAAGGCAGCGCACAGTCCATCACATATTTATAAAATTAAAAGAGTCCCAAGATGTGAAATATGGTGTTATCTCTTCCAATTCATGCAAGTGAAAAACAATGTGAATCCAGACACCACCACCACTAGCAGCCTCTCACCTCCTTACTACGACCAAAAAGACCTTCAGGCGTATATCACTCTGAAATGGTGATGATGTATCCTGGTCCTCATACAATGGTAATCAATTAGACTCTGCCAGGAATAGATGCTCCATAGGCATATGTAGATAGAAATAAACACTTTTTAGTGCTCTCTGTATAAAACCACAGTATTTATTTATCATTAAATTGGGTACTCACAAGTAGTGTTGAGCGAACCCGGACTGTAACGTTCGGGTCCGTACCGAACTTTCGGGTGTCCGTGGCACGGACCCGGACCCAGACATTTAAAAAATCGTTCGGGTTCGGTCCATGTCAGGCCCAAGCGAGTTGTGATGAACACTCATGGGTTAAATTACTATTTATTTATGACACCAAAATATGTCTCTCGTGATTTTTCACAAATAAAGATAGATGTATACGGATACCTCGTAGATAAGGACCGTCTCAGATTAACTAATGGTAACATACTCCTGGTCCTATGTAGTAGTGGTAAAGTCTCACTATATGCGGACTTCCAGAAAAACCAGCATCATTCCTCCACTCTCCGACGATCACCACCACCACAGACCTAAGTGT
>BLSH010499426.1:338304-364789 GCA_018402905.1 Glandirana rugosa
GATGACAAGACGTTTGTAGACCTTTGACACACATTGTGAAATTGATTTTGGCCCTCTTTGGTATGATGACAAGACGTTTGTACACACAGTTTCCAGATGTTTGCAGAACAGTAGTTCAGTTTGTCCCGGTTTTAGTTAAAGTGTTGCACACAGTTTCCAGATGTTTGCAGAACAGTAGTTCAGTTTGTCCCGGTTTTAGTTAAAGTGTTACACACAATTTCCAGATGTTTGCAGAACAGTGATATGGGTTCGCCCAGTTTTAGTTAAAGTGTTACACACAGTTTCCAGATGTTTGCAGAACAGTTTGTCCCGGTTTTAGTTAAAGTGTCACACACAGTTTCCAGATGAATGCAGAACAGTGATATGGGTTTGCCCGGTTTTAGTTAAAGTGTTACACACAGTTTCCAGATGTTTGCAGAACAGTAGTTCAGTTTGTCCCGGTTTTAGTTAAAGTGTTACACACAGTTTCCAGATGTTTGCAGAACAGTTTGTCCCGGTTTTAGTTAAAGTGTCACACACAGTTTCCAGATGTTTGCAGAACAGTGATATGGGTTCACCCAGTTTTAGTTAAAGTGTTACACACAGTTTCCAGATGTTTGCAGAACAGTAGTTCAGTTTGCCCGGTTTTAGTTAAAGTGTTACACACAGTTTCCAGATGTTTGCAGAACAGTAGTATGGTTTCTCCCGGTTTTAATTAAAGTGTTACACACAGTTTCCAGATGTTTGCAGAACAGTAGTATGGCTTTTCCCGGTTTTAGTTAAAGTGTTACACACATTTTCCAGATGTTTGCAGAACAGTGATATGGGTTCTCTCGGCTTATTTATACTTTTTTGACACAGTTTGAAGATGATTTTAGAACAGTGATATGGCTTCTACCGTTAATTAATACTTTTCAGACACAGTTTGAAGATGGTCCACATCCACCTCCATTTTTGATTTTTTTATGAAATAATTTTTAAAAAAATTATTTTAGTTATTTCCCTGTCCCCATTTCTTTGTAGGGCACTTGTCCCACCCTTACCCCCATTTCCTTCCTTTTGCAGACCTCTAGGACTTTCCAGGACTTTTTTACAGCCATTTTTGTGCCTAAAAGTTCGGGTCCCCATTGATTTCAATGGGCTTCAGGGTCCGGGACAAAGTTCGGACCCGAACCCGGACTTTGTCCCGAAGTTCGGCCGAACCAGCAGAACCCGGACTTCCAGAAGTTCGCTCAACTCTAATCATCACCATTTCAGAGTGATATACACCTGAAGGCCTTTTTGGTTATAGTAAGGAGGTGAGAGGCTGCTAGTGGTGGTGGTATCTGGATTCACATTGTTTTTCACCTGCATGAACTGGAAGAGATAACACCATGTTTCACATCTTGGGACTCTTTTAATTTTATAAATATGTGATGGACTAGGTTTGCGCTGCACTATTTTAGTACGATTTAAGCCTAAGAGGATTGTGAATTGCCTTTAAGTGTTCAGCTTGCAATCATTTCTACTTGACGGTACATTATTTCTCTGTGCTGAATTTTTCATATTCCTGCTTAACTTTGTAGTTCACTTCCCCTACTCTTTCCCTAATCTCAAAGGGACCCTGCCACTTTGCCAGGAATTTACTTTCAACTGTGGGGACTAGCACCGGCACTCTGTCTCTGGGGTTTAAAGTTCGGGTTTTGGCACCCCGATTGTAAACCCTTCTCTTAGCTTCCTGGACTTGCTCCATATGCTCTTGTAGAAGGCACAGGATGCCTGTGATTTGATCCTGCATCAAGGAGACGTGCTCTATGATATGGGGTGGCCTCTCCTTCCCACGTCTCTTTTGCGACATCTAGTAGCCCCCTGGGATGTCTACCATACAAGAGTTCAAAGGGGGAATACCCCGTAGATGCCTGTGGAACCTCTCGTATGGCAAACATGAGCTACGGCAGCAAAAAATCCCAATTTCGCCCATCTTTATCCATCACCATTTAGCATACTCTTGAGGGTCTTGTTAAACCTTTCCACTAGACCATCAGTTTGGGGGTGATAAACAGAAGTACGGAGATGGTAGATTTTATACAACTTGCACAATTCTCTGGTCACTCTGGACACGAAAGGGGTACCCTGACCCATCAAGATTTCTTTAGGGATCCCCACCCAATTAAACACCTGGACCAGGTCCTTGGTGATAGTCTGAGGTAGTCCACAAGGGTATGGCCTCAGGATAGCGGGTCGCATAGTCCAGGATCGCCAGGATGTGCTGGTGTCCCTAGGCAGATTTTACTACTGGTCCCACGAGATCCATGCCAATTCGCTCAAATGGCACTTCAGTTATGGGAAGTGGGACAAGGGGACTACAAAAATGGGGTGACAGAGCCATCATTTGACACACAGTATTCTTTGATGTCTGCATACAACCCAGGCCAGAAGAACCTCTGGGTTATTTTCTCCCTGGTTTTCTCCATACCCATGTGTCCCCCCATTACATGCCCATGGGCCAGATCTAGCACCATCCTGCGGAAGGGTTAGGGAACCACTAGCTGTTCCACTTTGTCCTCCCCGTGTTTCATTACCTGATATAAAAAATCATTTTTAAGCCTCATGTAAGGAAAAGACACCCCCCAATTAGGGTCCACGGGTTCCCCATCCATCACCTTCACATTTTCTCTGGCTCTAAGGAGAGTGATATCCCGTAGTTGTTCTGTCCTCTCTCTGGACCTCTAAGTCAGGTACTACATTCAGTTCACTCTCTGTCAGGGTCAGAGACACTGTCTGGGTCATTAGCCCCCCTGCTGTGAGCTATCTTCCAGCTCCTCCAGCTCCCCAGCCAGTACAGGAAAAGAAAGAGGGTCTCCTCCCTCCTCGGTCCTGCCACCAGTCTCCCCTTCCATTTGGCAAAACGGGTCTGGCGAGAGGTCCCATGCTTCCGCAGCAGGGGGAGCTCTATCCTCCAGACTCCCTGTGCCTTCCCATAACCTCCAAAAATGGGGAAAATCCCTGCCCACTAGGGTGTTATAAAGTAGTGAAGGTGCCACCCCCACTGAATGAGTCACACTACCGCAAGGGGTGTCAATCTCAAATAACACTGTCTGGTAGTCCCCATGGATGCAAATGACTCTGACAGTGCTAGGGTGTAACCTTGCAGGATTTACACAATTGCTTTTTACCAATGTTGCCACACTACCCAAGTTAAGTAGTACAGTGACTGGTCTCCTATCCACAAAAATCACACACATTTGCTTCTCCATGTGACTTGAACATGATGCTGTAAATGCGACCTGTGCAAAAAGAGAAAGGCATCTATTCACATAAGCATAATCGCATTGCATGGGTTCTTCATTGAGGGGACAATTGGCAGCAAATTGGCCCAATGCATGGCATCGGTAGCATTGTATTTGTTCTATACCCAGTCCTCTCAATGGTTCCCAATACTTCCTGGCTTCTTTGGCCAGTCTCCAGGTCTAGAGCACCCAGTCTCTTTAACCGTATCAGTCTTATCAAATTCCTCCACGGCCTTGAACCCTGGAACAGTCTTACCAGGTCCGCCGGGCGATCTTTTACCTCTAGACACATTGGAGTGTGGTGCAGATGGGTGCAACAAGTCCTCAGCAGCCTTGTATCTCTCCACGAGGTCCACCAGTTGGCTTGCAGTTTTGGGTTCCCCATGGCTGACCCATTTCCTCAAGGCAGCAGGGAGCGCCCATAGATATCGGTCCATGACCACATGCTCCACAATCTGGGGACCTGGCAAAGTCTCCGGCTGTAGCCATTTCCTAGTAAGTGCGGTGCGGTTGTCAGTGCGGTGGGTTCACTGATGCACGCATTGGGCCCGGACTGCCATGGTGGCCCCCAAGCGTGCGAGTATCTCTGACTTTAGAGTCTCATAGTCATGGGCCTTATCTGTTTACAGATCAAAATAGGCTTTTTGGGGTTCATTGGTCAAGAATGGTGCTAGCCGTTCCGCCCACTGTTCTTTTGGCCATCCTTCGCGAAGAGCGGCTCTTTCAAAGGTCGTGCAGTACGCCTCCATGTCATCCGCAGGTGTCATCTTCTGTATGTGGTAAGAAGCACGTACCAACTTTGGTTCCACTGTCATGGGAAGTGCGGACCCCTTTTTTATATTTCAATGTTTTTATTGTTTTCACAAAGAGAAAATTACATCTTATGCAGTATCATACATAGTAAAAGAAAAAGGGTTTACAACCTTTACAATAACATATTTTGGATGAACAATTGGCATATATCACTCTCCTTATCATTTTCTAAGATTTAGTCTAAGTGAAATCAATACCATATGAGGGTCAGCCGACAAGAGACATGGGCAGAAGCTACATTTTACTCTTCTATGTTGGAGGATGATGATAGAGTTAGATTATGTATTTAGCATAGTTATGATTCGGCAGTGAGACACTCCGACTCCCCCCTCCCGGAACCCCACGGGGATCTGACTGTGCCCAAGGAGAGAAGCCAGAGCTCTCCCTTTAGTTGGTCGGGTGCTAAGATAGCACCTATTTCACTTATGGGCCTTTGGCTGTGTTGTTGTATTCATTTTAAGAATTCAGAAAATTTTGGTATATTATTATAAATTGCAGCTTCCGCAGCCTATGCCCACATCTCCACACCATGCCAGGTCTCCCACCCCGTTATCTTCAAAGAAAGGCAAAACTGTATGAGATAGTAAGAAAGGAGAAAGCAACACTCATATTAAGGTACCATTCTGTCTTTGTTGTACCAGTCGGACCATGGGCTCCAGATGTTACAAGCTCGTATGTATCTACCTTGGGAAGAGGCAAATGCTATTTCGTAGTTGTAGTGTGTGTGTGCCAGTTGAACTATGTCTTTTACAGAGGGTGCCTGGATTGTTTTCCATTTTCTAGTGATGGATAACCTTGTTGCAAGTAGTAAGTGAATAACCACTGTTCTGAAGGTGTGAGGAATGTCATCAATACCTAAGTTCAATATGGCCAACCCAGGTGACGAATTTATCATTATACTACTTGCCATTGTTCTGGGGAGAATGTGGAGTCAAGTTCCTTTTCCCAGGCCAGCATTGGGGGTGATTTGGCAAATGTGGCTTTGTCATTGATTGTGGCATAGAAGAGAGAAATTCCCCCTTTAGCATTGCTTTCAGGTTGCAGAAATCTGGCTACTCTGGCTGGGACCATGCACTGCTTATTAGGTAATCCATGTAGTATAGAGATCACATGACGATAGGCATAGTGCTCAGTATTTGCAAGTGCATATTCCTCTCTAAGTGATGAGAAGGATTTTATGGTATCCTTTTGGTATAGGTCTGATATGTAGGATATGCCCCTGGCCTTCCAATGAGCTAGTGAAAGTGCAGGGGAGAGATTGGTCAATGTTGTCAAGGGAATTTAGAGGACTCGGGTGGGCAGTGTTAAGTTTGTGTGGGTGAGAAGGTATTTCCAAGCGAGTATCGTGGCTCGGATTGTAGGAGAAAGAGAGCCAGGTTTTATTGTTGTCGGGTGAAATGCGTGTAGGTATGCTAATAAATTTGATTGGGTATTTCTGATTTTTCCAGTTTGCACCAATTGGGGCCCTGTGAGGTCGTAAATAAGTGTTTAATTTGTGACAGAGCGGCAGCTAGGTAGTAGTCATATAGCACCACTTGTCCTAGACCTCCCGCGTGTCTAGTTTTAATCAATTTACTAAAAGCGCCCCTGGCTTTCTTCCCCTGCCAAAGGTAGGAGTTAAGAGTTGTCTGTAATGTTTTAAAGAAGGGATGTGGGACAGGTATAACGGCAGTTCTAAAGATGTATAAGATTTGGGGTAATATTTGCATTTTGAATGCTGCCATCCTGCCCGACCAGAATAATACATATTTCGCTATATTGGGCAGTTGGTTTTTAAGTTTATCCGTCCAAGGAGAATAGTTTGCTTTCTATGTGTCCTCAAGAGACTTTGTAAGAGTTATGGCCAGGTATGGTATACTCTCATCTTCCCAAGAGAAAGGGTAGTCGCGTTCTAGTAGTTTTCTAATTTGTTTTGGGACTCCAATATCTAAGATGTGCAATTTGGATTCATTGACTTTATAGTAGGAAGTCTTGTTGAAAATTTGAAGGGTTTCATAGATGACTGGTAGTGATTTGTCTGGCTGGGTTAATATTAAAATAATGTCATGCGCAAATAAGCTTATGACAGGGAGGCCATGTATTTGGGGATGTTGTCTAATGTAGGAGGCCAGTGGTTCCATAAGTAAATTAAATATTAAGGGTGAGAGTGGGCACCCTTGCCTCTTACCATTAGTAATTTTAAATGGTTGTGATAATGACCCTGAGGTGTATACTCTGGCTGAAGGGGATGTGTATAGGGCTAAAATTGCTGACAAAATCTGCCCTGAAAAGCCAAACTTTGTCAGTGTTGCCCTGAGATATCCCCAGTGTATCCTATCAAATGCCTTCTTTGCGTCCAAAGCTAGGAGCAGAGAAGGCGTTTTGAATTTTCCTGCCAGGTGTATGATATTCAGGAGTCGCCTAGTAGCGTCGGATGATTAACGCCCCTTTGTGAAGCCTGACTGGTCTCTATCTATCAGGACAGGCAGTATATCAGTCAATCTAAGGGCAATTATCTTAGCGTACAATTTGGTATCATTGTTCAGAAGCGATATTGGACGAAAATTTTGAGCTCTGTCTGGTGTTTTCCCCGGTTTTGGTAGTGTAACCACCAATGCTTCTAGCATTTCTGAAGGAAAAGAGGAGGAGACCGCAGCAGTCTGAAATACCTTGCATAGGTGTGGGCTCAATTGGTTTTGGAAAGCTCTATAGTGCTCCCCACTGAGACCATAAGGGCCCGGGGATTTGTTGTTAGGTAGTGTGTTGATAGCCCTGATTATTTCAGAGGTTGTGAATGGAGTGTTGAGGATGTTACGCTGCTGGTCTGTTAGACTAGGAAGGTGAATTTGATGGAGAAAGTTTTCTATGTCTTGAGGTGTAGGTAGGGGCGTATTTGCGTCTTCGTGTAGGTTATAGAGAGAGCTATAATAAGAGCTGAAGGTGTTGGCTATGCCTTTCGGATCATATACTGGTGTTTGAGAGATAGGGTGTAGTAGTGAGGCTATCTTTGTTTTGAGACAGTGTTCCTGGAGTCTCTTCGCTAAACACTTTCCAGCTTTGTTGTTTGTGGAATAATAGATCATTTTCAATCTTTGGGCAGAGCGTTCAAATTGGTGGAGGAGTAGCTCTCTAAGCTCATACCTTAGTTCAGATAGTTTTTGGTGATTATTGGGGAGGGTTTTTTTTTTATTCTCAGTTTTTAATTTCACAATTTTGGAGGTTATGGAACTAAACCGCTGCTGTCTTCTCCTCTTCTCCTGTGCACCCAATTGGATGCAGACCCCTCTAATGAATGCCTTGTGGGCATTCCACAAGATCATCGGGTCGCTCACAGAATTTGTATTATTGTTAGAATACTCAGTAAGATTCTCCTCGATGTGTTTCCTTGCTCGCGGGGACTGGAGAAGTGAAGAATTCATCCTCCACACGAACGAGGAATCTGAGAGAAATGTGTCGCCTATAGTCAGTGAAATAGAGGCATGGTCCATGACCAAGTGATCACATTGATAGTGGATTTTAAGGCTTTCTGTAAGAGCCACTTGTCCGACAGAAAATAGTCTATACGGGAATATGACCCATGACTTGCTGAAAAAAAAGAATAGTCTTTCTCGTTGGCGTGTTGACACCTCCATATGTCGTATAGATCATTGGTCAGGAGAAAGTCACGTAAGGCTGTGGGATTCCTAGGTTTAGTGGATGTAGAATCCATGGTTGGATCAGCGGTAATGTTGAGGTCTTCACAGATTAAAAGAGAGCCTTTCTGGCATTTCTTGATTTTCTTAAGGAGAGAGTTGAGGTACCATATTTGGTGTTTATTAGGAGCATAAGTATTCACTAGAGTGTAAGTAGTAGAGTTGATGTCACAGACCAACATGATTAAGTGACCCTCTGGGTCTACAATCGCCTCATGTAGTGTGAATGCCACTGTATTTTTAATCGCAGTCGTTACCCCTCTTTTTTTTGCTGCCATGCAGGATTTGAAGATATGTGGAAAGTTTCTGTTTGTACATAAGGGCGGATCTTGCAGATGAAAATGTGTCTCCTGCACAAACAGAATGTCACTTTGGTGGGTATCAGCTTCTCTCCACAATGAGGCCCTTTTAGCAGGGTGATTCAGGCCCCTTGCATTGATGGATAGTAGCTTGATTGCCATTGTGTCTTGTGGAGGTGCTTATTTAAAGTTTACTCACTATTAGTTGAGTTCAAATTCAGTACTGGGGCGACCTCTGGTGGTCTGGTCTTGGTACACTGGTTGTGCTGTTCGTCTCGCTTGTTGAATATTTTCGGTAAAGGAGTGTTATAGCGTTCAGATGAAGTTTAAAGATAAACAAAAAGAAAGTTCAGCTTCAAAAGATAAAGAACAATTATTGGTGTCAACTAGACAGTACAATTTAAAAGAAGGGTCTGGTAGACCAGTGTGCAGTGTTGTACTGCTCAGGTTGTGGGGGGGTAGTACAAAGTTTGTAAAGTTCCAGCTAGTAGAGTGAACATGGTGTGGAACATAACGAGGATTTATAGGTAACATTAACTTGTAGCAGTGAACTTCAAGAGTTTAACCACAGAACTGTATGGTGTACGAAGTCATAGATACCATTATGCGTCAGCCTCATATGGAAGTTTTTCCTGGGATCCCCCTGGGCCATCCTGCCCCCACCTCTTTGGGCTGGATGGAGGGGTTCTGTCCGGGATAATATCCCATGTTTTCAGCAATTTCAAACCCTTTTCCAGGGAAGTGACCATGTAGAAAGCGCTCTTCCATTGTATGGAAAGTCTGGTGGGAAACTTCCACTGGTAAGGAATATTGTTACTCCGTAGTGTTTTTTGTAAACGTATTCAGATTTTTCCTTAACTGCATGGTATATTGGGAGAAATCCATATACAGTTGCAAGTTGTCATATGGCTCAGGTAAGTTCCGCAGCTTACGGGATGTCTGCATTATCTGCTTCTTGATATGATAGAAATGCATTCTTAATATCACATCGCGAGGTAGATAAGCTGGGATGAAGGAAGATTTAGGGAGTCGATGAATTTTATCTATTATCATATCAGCGGGTGATAGGGTAGGCAGCATGGAGGAAAACAAATCTTCTGCGTAGGCCTTTAATTCTGAGTTGCCAACTGTCTCAGGTATGCCTCTGATTTTAATATTGTTACATCTACTTCTGCCCTCCAAATTCGCTAGCTTTTCCTTAACCCACAAGTGATTGGAATCCCGAACCTCATGTGCATCCACTAGGTCATTGATTGTGTCAGCAAATTCTCCCATTTTAGTCTCTATGTGAGAGACTCTGTTATCTACTGCTGTAAGTTTGTTTCCAAACTTCTGCATACATGACATCATATCTGCATGAATGGTGCTCCTTAGGGACATTAGCATATCTTTTAGTGTTGTTTCAAGCACTGGTTGGTTGCTAGTGGGAAATGCTGTGATGGAGTTATGTAGTTCCCTAGTGTCATCCTGGGAGTCATACATAGGGCTCACCTCATGCTGTTCACTTAGCTTAGGTCGGCTTTTCTCCGGGCTTCCAGACATAGGGCTGAACGATTGTGTCACCTCCAGCCTGCAATGCTGCTTGGAACGATCGTTGTTCCGCTTGTCCCTCTCTGCAGAAGGCCTTGTGTGCGGTGTGGAGAAGGAGCAGGCGCCATCTTGGACACCGGCCTGCTGTGGCTGACCGAAGAAAGCCGTCAGCTTCTTCGGCTTATGTGAGTCTTTCCTTTTGGGGGACATGACTCAAAAGAGTCCCGGGGTGTATCGTTGTTAGTGAGGGATGTTTGTGTGCCCTGGAGAAGCCTACGTTGCTGTAAATCCCACGTTCAGGTCCGGAGCTCTGCAATCAGCCGTACATCTCCTTGCTAGCCATGCCCCCCCCCGGCCCCTTTTTTAACTCCAGCAGGGCCTCTGCGACCCGGATGTTGGTTTCCTGCAGAGCTGCGTGTTTTGCTGTGATAGCCTGGTGACTCTCCTCCTGTGTAATGGAAAACGAACACTGCACATCACCCTGAACACACCATCCCCACCGCGAAACATGGTGGTGGTGGCAGCATCTTGTGGGGATGCTTTTCTTCAGCAGGGACCAGGAAGCTAGTCAGAGTTAAAGGGAAGATGGATGGAGCCAAATACAGAGCAATCTTAGAAGAAAACTTATAACAGTCTGCAAAAGACTTGAGACTGGGGCGGATGTTCACCTTCCAGCAGAACAATGGCCCTAAACATACAACCAGAGCTACAGTGGAATGGTTTAGATCAACGCATATTCATGCGTTAAAATTGGCAAATATTTTATTCTCTAGATGTGCAAAGCTGGTAGAGACATACCCAAAAAGACTTGCATCTGTAATTGCAGCAAAAGGTGGTTCTACAAAGTACTGACACAGGGGGGCTGAAGACAAATGCAGGCCACACTTTTCACATATTTATTTGTAAAAAATGCTACAAATCTTTTATAATTTTCCTTCCACTTCACAATTATGTGCCACTTTGTGTTGGTCTATCACATAAAATCCTAATAAAATACATTTACGTTTTTGGTTGTAATGTAAACAAAATGTGGAAAATTTCAAAGGGTTTGAATACTTTTTCAAGCACTGTACATCTACACAAATATTGTGTATAAAATCATGATTTTATTCAATATCAAAAACTTTCTTGTACAAAACCATATGAAAAATAAATGTACATATGTATGTACAAAAAAAATGATTGACTGGCAGGCTTCTAATGGGGTCTTAAAGACACTTACGCTACACTGGAAAAAACCCACAGCCCCTACCATTGTGTATTGGAAACCATTGGTAAATTCCCAACTACCACTATGCATAACCACTTACGTATATATGGGCTGTTTCCAGAAGTTCAACAAAATCTGGGCTAGAAGATTACCCTACTGCATAGTCCTTGCATATAAGTGGGATTGGGCTAGAGGATGGGGAAGAGTATGACTATTTGCTCCTTGATTGCATCCTGATATTTACGGGGCCCTGGGATGATTGTCATTATTGCTGTGGTTTTGAACCTAACACAGGCTGACACACCTACAGCTGCTTTTGTTATACCCTTATTTAGTGTATTTTTGTTTCTGTTTTCTTTCCCCCATTTTAGCTGAGGATATTGTTCACGAACACTTGTTGGCCAGAATGACATGCACCTGCAAGTGCTGGGTCTCCTGGTATTGTTTCTGTGCCTTAAAATAAAAAGCTGATTTACTAATGGTCAGTCTGTTTCATATAAGTGATCAATCCTTACATATTTCAACAAATTTCTCAAAACTCATAAGTAAACAGATGTACAGATCTCAACGCATATTGTGAAATGATCTCTAGAAAATGAAATTAATTAATTCTTTCCATTTTCTGGAGATCATTTCACTATTGTTTGTTATTTTTACTTTTTCGGCACCCTGTCAGTAGCATCCACTCCTGATGAAATTAATTGCTGTTCGTGAAATGTGTTGAGATCTGTGAATCAATGTATCCATCTACATTATTTACTTTGTAAGTTTATATTATGAGTTTTGAGACCGTTGTTGAAATATGTAAACGTTGATCACTTCTGAAACAGACTGACATTAGTGGATCAGCTTTTTGTACATTTTTAATATTTCATATGGTTTTGTACACACATTTTTATCTGTTGATATTGAATAAAACCATGATTTAATACATACAATGTGTGTAGACATATGTTGTACCTCTATAAAGTCCCATGGGCACAGATCTTTTGGTTTATATGTATCAAAAGGAATGGGGGTACCATGTATCAGACCAAAATTGAGAACATACACATATTGCATGTTGTTTTCATGTAAGTAACTAGCTTTCCACTGGATAAAAAAAAAAGGCTCAAGCCTTAGGCTCAGCACTTATATTACATTACAAATTTTAAAAAAGACCTGTAAAATGACCAAAAACACTCAGTTTATATAGTGTGATGTACAGCTCTCAGCATATGAAGCAGGCAAGCCATCAGCCAATGCTTAGATAGGCTAGTTGTTTTCACATGTGATGCCATATGTGCAGTTGTATGAGTATCTATGGCACCACTATGCCTGTCAACCAATCATTTTGAGGGCCTATTTGATATTAGGGTTTGGACTTCTTACAGCCCAAATCTTCTTGTTTATTATGAGCTGTAAATAAGTCACAATACTGTATATCCTTGGAAGGAATTTAGAGTGGTCCTTCACCCTCATCTTTCACTTGCCATAATTTTCTCATTACACAATCAACAACCACCTTTTCTGTGGGACCTAGGCCCACACTTCTTGCTTTCCCATCTAGGCAAGAATAACATCAACCCACTCTTCTGCCCAAAGCTTATTGGGATACCAACACACCTCTGGATACCACACTGGCATGCACCGTGGCTCTTCATCAGGGAAGCAGCTCAAATAACGTAGAAGAGACAGCAGGCTTCCCAATGATGTCAGATGAAAAGATGATGACTCAGGACCCACAGTGCTGAGGCTGAGGCAGAGCAGTGGCTCCCACCAGACAACACTGGACTAACCATGCCATTCAGTGTTATGTTAAACTTCTGGAGTGGAGCTGCTTGGGTACTAAATTTGGAAGTTATATTACAAGTTCTTGCTTTTAACACAATGAACCAGTCTCAAAATTGTGCTGAAAGGGGATCTGTTATGGGTAGATACCATCATGACCATTTAAATTTTATGTTTGCATGTCAGGCCCAGCAGGTGATTGAACTGGACCTGAGACCTGAGAGTTTCTCCTATCATGGAGTAAAAATGTTATTTTTTATTATTTTTATTGTGTGTGTTATTATTCCTTAGTATTAGAACAGAAGGCCTGCATTTCATATGTAATGGGTTTCCTTGAGTCACATCCAATGAATTCTAATTCTAAGTGGATTAGCACCAAACACTACCAACTGAATAGGAGTCCAAAGTGTTGGTTCAAGCTCAAGCAATAGTGGTGAGGGGTTAAAATCTCTGTTAGGTTTTATTGCTGTCTTTGTCCCCTCTATTTCAAGAACACAAAAATTAGTTTTGAACAGACTTTACAGGTACCATATGGAGACTTAGGCACCTTTCACACGGGGCGTACTGTGGCTGCGATCCGCTTTCTCAGCAGGGGATCTGTCTGCTGATCCCCGCTGAGCAGGCAGATTACAGGTGCGACACAGCCCGCTGTTCTCTATGGGTGGTCGCATGTAAACACTGGACAGAAGGGGAATGGATCCCCATCTGTCTCTTTTTGCTGGATTGGATGGGATGTAGGCAGGTATAAACAGACCCATGCCCACTTACAACTGCCGTTCCATAGAGAAGAATAGAGCTTTGGATCGGATCTGCCTGAAATATGGACAAGCGGACCCGATCGGAACGTCTGCGTAAAAGAGGCCATAAAATTCAAATTACACAAATTGTATTTATATCAAGACATTGGGCTGATGGAAATCAAGAGTGACAGCCGCCCCTTGTTTTTGGAGATCATACTACAAGGCTAGCATTGTTGTATGGCACACTTTCCTCCTGGATGGTCTTTAATTTATGTGAGGGTGAGTTGGCTTGTGTTTTTCGCTGTTGGGTTACATTGCTTGTAAACATGTTGGCTTTAAAGAAGAAGTTTGGCCAAAGCTCTTTTGGTCATACTTCTCTTGTGGGTCAGATTCTAGATTCTTGACCAGCAGCTGGGTCAGCCTCTCGGTGCAATGCTGAAGGTCAGAGCCAGCCCCAGTGTTCCAGCGAACGCTGGTGGGACAAAGTAGACATATTCGGTTAATTTTGTTCCAAATTAATATTCGGACAAAACCTTTCATTATTCGGAGATGCGGATATATCCGAATACCCGACTATATCCGAATATCTGAATTACAATATAAACTTATTTTACCAAATGCTCGGAATAACGAAATGAGATTTGTCCGAATTTCAGAAATTCCGACTGAAATTTGAATCAAATTTTACATCGAACTCCAGTCGAATTCTAACTGTATACATATTGCTGAAATCAAAGACTGTCAGGGAACATCTGTGAGCAATTTGCATGGAATCCCTATTCCTCTGCGCAGACGCGCACAGGAGCACCCGCGCACACGGCAGGAGCGCACGGGGGCGCGCAGGAATGCGGCACGTGCGCGACACTACTGGCGCCAAACAGGCCATTTAAACCGGACAGCACCATGCAGCAGGTGCTGTCCGTTCTACAGCGTGTCCATGTTCTACTCTGCCAGACTCTCTGATTACCTGTTACCCAGCTTGTCCTGACCTTGTCTGATCTCCGCCTGCACCGACCCCCAGCTTGCAAATGACTACTCTTCTGCCTGATCCTTATGTAGACAGCCTGTTGACAACCCTGCCTGTACCTGACAACTCTTCTGTCTGCACCTTCTGTACTGCATTGCCAGCTAGTTGCCGACCCAGCCTGTATCACCACTCTACTTACCTGCACGAGCTACGAAAGGACCTCTCACACCACAAGCAGTGAATCAGTTCAGCCCTCGTACCCCCCCGTGCTCCAGAACTCCCTGTCTGCTCTACCACGGGTTCCCAAACCAGGGCGTAAGAGTGGTTACTGCCTGCATAAGACAGTCTTCCTCACCAGGTGCGTGGCAGCAATGGACAGCCATGACTGAGTCTGCGCAGGGAGCCCACTCCCCTACGGATGAACTGTGTGTCCATCTTGCTGGCCTCATGCCAGCAGTCAAAAATCTGCAAGAAGGCTATACCCGGCTGGAAGAGCCGGTACAGGAGCTCGCTGCACCTTTGGCTCCTGGGGCTAGCCTTCCCGCAACTGTCAGGAAAAGACAGATATTCTGGGTGTTTCCGCGGCCCTATTTGAACCAGCAGGACCCAGCAGCCGGTGCTGTCCGTTCTACAGCGTTTCCTGCACCTGTGACCCCTGGTGACTACTGTTGAGTGACTTCCTGTTTCTGTGACCCCGGCTACCCTCCGGACTTGTTGCTATCTGCCTGCATCTGACCCCGGCCTGCCTACGACTATCCGCTTGTCTGATCCCTTTGTACTTCCATTGCCAGCACGTTGCCGACCCTGCCTCTACCCGACCATCCGTTTGCCTGATCCCGCTGTACCGCACTGCCCGCCAGCTGCCGACCTGGTCTGAACTACTACTCTCCCGCTTGCGCGAGCTCCAGTGGACTTCTGCCTACCATCTGCAGATTGTACAGCCCTCGTGCCCCCCTGTGCTCCTGAGCTCCCTGTTCACACTATCAGGGGTTCTCGAACCAGGGCCGCAAAAGAGGTTGCCCCCGCATAAGCCAGACTCTACCACCAGGTACATGACAGCAGCCTGCACCATTGCGGCTCTACCATCGGAGCCCAAGGTCCCCCCCGCCGGACAAGTTTTCCGGGGACCGCCGCAAGTTTTCATAATTCATGCGAGCTGTACTTTGGCCTTCAACCTCGCATCTTTTCTCTTGAGGCCACAAAGGTAGGACTTGTAATTTCCTTACTAGTCCTGGGCTCACTGTCTATGGGAACAGTGCGCCCCAGAAGTCTCCACGCTTGCCTTATTTTTCCAAGCTATGGCTCGACTCTATGAAGACCCCAACCAGGCCGCCACATGGGGGCTGCACTACATGCCCTCCAACAAGCAGAGGATTATGTAGCAGAATTCAGGCGCTGGAGCACAGACACAGCCTGGAACAATGTCACACTTTGCTATCAGTTCCGCCTGGGCCTGTTAGAACCCCTCAAGGACGAGCTTGCCCATGTGTGGTTGCCCCAAACACTAGACGCACTCATCAACCTGTCCATTCAGATTGACCGGCATCGCCGGGAACGCCACGTCGAAAGAACTTCGGGACCCCTGCATCCCACCTGGATAGTACCTTGTGTTCCCAGCTACCCAAGTCCGGCTCCTTTTGCTCCAGTTACCGCCTCCTCCTCTCCTGCAGATCATTCCGAGCCAATGCAGATAGGGCTTCTACGCCGTTCTCTCACTCCTGAAAAGAGACAATGATGATTTTCCCAGAAACTGTGTCTCTACTGTGGGGAACCAGGACATGTAGTAAGATTCTGCCCCATCAAGCGCGGTAACTGTCCTCCGGCTACCATAGATGAACTGCCTGCCATTTCAAGTCATGCCTCTCACCTTGTTCTCTCCTTCTCTGCAGCTTCCCGGAGGGACTATCCTGGCCCCAGCAATTGTTGACTCTGAGCGTGTAGTTGCTTTGTGGATCAAGCGTTTGCAGCACTACATCGGATCCCTCTCAAACCTAAAACCCACAAGACGGTCGTCCACCTGGATGATGGATCCATCATTAAGTCCAGCACAGTTACCCACGAGACTTCTCCCTTACCTGCTGAAACGCCAGACGGCCATCAGGAACTGCTTTGTTTGGATGCCATAGCATCCCCTCTTTTCCCCATCATCTTAGTCCTACCCTGGCTCCGGGCACACAGCCCCAGTATTGATTGGACCACCGGGACTATCAAATTCAGGTCCACCTCTCCAACATTGTCTAAAACGGGCAAAAGAAGCAATCCCTACCTTGCTCTGTCTGGACTCAGATTCGGACCCTGACACCTGCTTGTCTGTTCCCTTTGTCTACCACAGTTTCTTAGGTGTCCTCAGCAAGAAAGGGGCTGACAAGCTACCGCCTCACAGACCCTATGACTGCCCCATTGAGCTCTTACCTGGGACAGAAGTACCTTTTGGGAGGATCTACCCACTGTCTGAACCTGAGCTAGTAGCCCTCAAGGTCTATCTGGATGGCAATCTAGAGAAAGGCTTCATCCGACCCTCCACGTCCCCTTCGGGGGCCGGAATATTCTTTGTGGAGAAGAAGGACCATTCTCTACGGCCTGGCATCGACTACCGGAAAAAACCGTTATCCCCTGCCTCTGGTCCCAGAACTATTTCAAAGATTAGGGTCTGCTACCATATTCACCAAGCTTGACCTCCATGAGGCATACAACCTCGTCTGTATCAGAGAGGACGATGAATGGAAGACAGCTTTCTGTACTAATTTTGGACACTATGAGTATTTAATCATGTCCTTCGGGCTCTGTAACGCCCCTGCAACCTTCCAGCACTTCGTGAATGATGTGTTCCGGGACTACTTAGACCTATTTGTAATAATCTATCTGGGAGACATCTTGGTATTCTCCTCCTCCCTTGAAGAGCACCGCAAGCATGTTACCAAAGTCTTGAGCCGCCTTCGGCAACATGGGCTATACACCAAGGCAAAGAAATGTGCTTTGGAACAACCCAGCATTCAATTCCTTAGTCTAGTCATTTTCATCACAGGCATCAGCATGGATCCTCAAAAAGTCTCCACCTTTTTGCACTGGCCAGCACCAACAGACAGAAAAGGGGTCCAACAATTTGTGGGCTTTGCCAATTTTTATAGAAAATTTATTAAGGGGTTCTCTGCCATCATCACCCCGATCACACAGCTGATGAAACAGAACTCCCGATTTCATTTGTCCACAGAAGCCCAAGCGGTCTTCCAGACCCTAAAAAAGCTATTCACCTCAGCACCCATCTTGAAGGATCCTAATCCAGCCTTGCCCTACGTCCTAGAAGTGGATGCTTTGGAGACTGCTGTGGGAGCTGTTCTCTCCCAAAGGCAAGGTTCTAAGGCCTTGCTCCATCCTATAGCATTTTTCTCCTGCAAGTTGTCCACACCTGAGAAGAATTATGATGTGGGAGATAGAGAGCTCCTTGCCATTAAGTCAGCCCTGGAAGAATGGCGCTACTTGCTTGAGGGGGCCACACACCCTATCCTTATATATACGGACCACAAAAACATGGAGTACTTGAGGACAGTCAAGAGACTGAAACCCCGACAGGCCCGCTGGGTGCTCTTCTTTTCTCAGTTCCAGTTCCACCTAACATACAGGCCTGGGTCAAAGAATGTAAAACCGGATGCTCTTTCCCGGATGTTCTGAGAGCCTAGAAACACTATTCTGCCTGATACGATCCTTCCCAGGTGGAACTTTCTACTCACCCAGGAAGACTTGCTGTCGCAGATCAGACGAGCCCTGGCCGGCTCTACCGGTTGTTCTGAATGAAGGCTGCTGGTAAAGGATGGACTATGGTGGCATGGCAGCCAATTCTTCATCCCAGTAGGACACTACTATCTTCATGGTAGTTGACCGCATGACCCATTTTCTTCCCATGAAGGGCACTCCCACGGCTGCTGAAACAGCGAAGATCTTTGTCAGAGAGATAGTCTTCATGGAGTCCCCATCAATATTGTGTTTGATTGCTGAGTCCAATTCACATCCAGATTCTGGAAAGTCATGTGTTCATCATTGGAAATTGAGCTATCATACTCCTCTGCCTATCATCCCCAGACCAATGGCCAAACTGAGAGAACGAACCAGACTTTAGAACAATACCTTCGCTGTTTTTCTTCGTTCTCTCAGGATGATTGGTCCTCTGCTGCTATTGGCCAAGTTTGCATACAACAACACCATCCACTCGGCCACCAAGCAGTTCCCATTCTGGGCGAATTATGGCTTTCACCCCACGCTACCCAACCTGACCTCTGAAAGCAAGGTACCAGCGGCACAGCCACTCATTTTTTTGACGCCAATAACAAACTTCTACAGGACACTCTGTCGAGGACCCAGGGGCTTAACAAGGAGGCCTTCAAGAAGAGAAGGCGGGGGGGAACTGGAACTGCAGCCAGGCAATCGAGTCTGGATTGCCACCCGGAAACTGAGATTGGCATGTCCCTCAAAAAGTTGGGACCCAGATTTATTGGACCCTTCCCAGTGAAGAGGAGAATTTTTGAGGGTGGGATACAAGCTTGACCTCCCGCCATCTCTACGCATCCACCCACTCTTCCACACATCCTTGTTGAAACAGGTGGCCCCAGATCCCTTTCCGGGACAAAACCTGAACCAATCTTGGTAAGCGGAGAGGAGAAGTTCGAGGTGGAAGCCGTCTTGGATTGCCGAAAGAGAGGCGGTTCCACCCAGTATCTGGTTAAATGGAAGGGGTATGCCCCGAGGAAATTCCTGGGAACCAGAAACAAATATTCATGTGGAGAAATTAATCCGATCCTTTAAAAGGAACCGCCCGGTAAGAAGCACCCATTGAGGCATCTCCTTGGGGGGGGCAATGTCAGGGAACATCTGTGAGCAATTCGCATAGAATGCCTATTCCTCTGCACTGGCGCGCACAGGAGCGCACACTGCAGGTGCGCGCGGGAATGCGGCAGGTGCGTGGTCACGTGTGCGACGCTACTGGCGCCAAACAGGCCATTTAAACTGGACAGCACCATGAAGCCAGTGCTGTCTGTTCTACAGCATGTCTGTGTTCTAGTGTGCCAGACTCTCTGATTACCTGTTACCTGTTTCCTGTGACCCGGCTCATCCTGACATTGTCTGATCTCCGCCTACACCGACCCCCAGCTTGCCCAACGACTACTCTTCTGCCTGATCCCTATGTAGCTTTGGTGCCAGCCTGTTGACAACCCTGCCTGTACCTGACAACTAGAGTTGAATGGACACCTGGATGTTCGGGTTCGGCGGGTCCGGCCGAACTTCGCGAAAAAGTTTGGGTTCGGTACCGAACTTGACCCCGGACCCCGAACCCCAAAGCACAAAAATGGCTGTAAAAAAAGTCCTGGCAAGTGCTAGAGGACTGCAAAAGGAAGTAAAAGTAAAATGGGGGTAAGAGTAGGACAAGTGCCCTACAAAAAAATGGGGATAGGGAAAATAACTTAAAATCAAATAAAAAAATACAAATGGGTAGGGGGGTGGATGTGGAGTAGGAGCCTAGAGGTTGACTAGGCCGTGACCGTGGCAGTGTAGGTCGAAGTGGCGGTGGTGGAGGAGGATTTTAGAATAATAATCTGTCCCTTACAGCAGCAGCAGTAACCTGACCCTATATGAGTAGGCGATGATTTTAGAACAATAATCTGTCCCTTACAGCAACAGCAAGAACCTGACCCTATAGGAGTAGGCAATGATTTTAGAAGAATAATCTGTCCCTTACAGCAACAGCAGGAACCTGAACTTATAGGAGTAGGTGATGATTTTAGAACACTAATCTGTCCCTTACAGCAACAGCAGGAACCTGACCCTATAGGAGTAGGCGATGATTTTAGAACACTAATCTGTCCCTTACAGCAACAGCAGGAACCTGACCCTATAGAACTAGGAGATGATTTTAGAACAATAATCTGTCCCTCAAAGCAGTAGACCCTACCTAGTCCAGAATCAGATCGTTCTGTAATGCAGGATGAGATCTGCAATCTGTCCCTCAAAGCAGTAGTAGTAGTAATCTCTACCTAGTCCAGAATCAGGTCGTTCTGTAATGCAGGATGAGATCTTCAATCTGTCCCTCAAAGCAGTAGTAGTAATCTCTACCTAGTCCAGAATCAGATCGTTCTGTAATGCAGGATGAGATCTGCAATCTGTCCCTCAAAGCAGTAGTAGTAATCTCTACCTAGTCCAGAATCAGATTGTTCTGTAATGCAGGATGAGATGTTATTATATCTGCAATCTGTCCCTCACAGCGCCGGCAGCATCCTCTCCCTAGACTAGCCAGAGAGCATGTGACATGCAGCACTACGTGACTCCAGCTTATACAGAGGCTGGGTCACATGATGCACTGGCCAATCACAGCCATGCCATTAGTAGGCATGGCTGTGATGGCTTCCGAGGGCAAAATAGTGAAACGCTTGTTGATTGGCTGCCCTGCAGCTATTCAACAGGCGAGATCAAATACCCGAACCCAGAACCCAAACTTTTTTTCAAATGTCCGGGTTCGGGTCCGGGTCACGGACACCCCAAAGTTCGGTACGGACCCGAACTTTACAGTTCGGGTTCGCTCAACTCTACTGACAACTCATCTGCCTGCATCTTCTGTAGTACATTGCCAGCTAGTTGTCGACCCAGCCTGTATCACCACTCTACTTACCTGCATGAGCCACGAAAGGACCTCTCACACCACCAGCGGTGAATCAGTCCAGCCCTCGTACCCCACTGTGCTCCAGAACTCCCTGTCTGCTCTACCAAGTGTTCCCTCACCATGTGCGTGACAAAGACCGTGTGTGTTATTAAAGTACCATTTCGAAATAATGCTGTTTTTGTTAAGCCAAAGGTGATTTAAAGAGTCATTGTAATCTTTTAATGAAGATTTTTCTTTCGTTTGTTCACTTTGCCACATTCGAATTGAAAAAAAAAATCTAATGTTTTAGATTCAACCGAATTAAAATTTATTGATTTGAACGTTTTGAATCAAAATAAATTGGTGAATTCGAAGACAATTCAAAAAAGACATAAAACATATTCCGAATACGAATTCCGAATATGATTCCTGATTACAAATTCAACCAAATGTAACAAAAAAAAAAAAATCATGCACATGTCTAAGGCAAAGCAGAGAACCGGTGACTGACATCCACTTCCTCTCTGTTCACTAAAGACTAAGAACGGAGCGATCAGTGGTCATGTGATCGCTCCGTTTTTGGTCTTAGAGCTGGCGGGGGACAGCTGCAGCATCGGACCGGCAACCACATTGGTGAGTATGTATGTTTATTTTTTTTGTAATCCCACATCTTTCCTTAATATCTAGCTGACCTCTAGTAGGATGTGCTCTCCTTCATTTATAAAAGAGACAAGAGTTAGTATCTGGGGTGGGATTTGTCATTTTCCCTGTTCTGGCTGTGCCCTCCTTGCAGCTGTGCCTGCCCAGGGAGTGGCTTTTGGTTTGAGCCAGTTACTGCACACACCGGACAATATATTATATTTTATCATTGTACCATTCCATCCTGAGGAAGCAGACTAAGGTCAGTGAACCGCGTTGATGATATGGAACATAATTTCACTACTTATCATGTTATTGGGAAAAATATATTTTTGCTGCAATGATAATTGGATGATGTAAAGTGTTTTTTGTTTGTCACTGGTGATAGAGAACAGAAATGTATATAAGTGTTTACAGACACATTATACTGATTTTTAGGGCCTTTTGATTCAATGTATTGATATCAATAAAATGCATATCATTTTAATGTTAAGTCTCCCTATGGTAGCAGTAAAGCCAGTAAAGCCAATCCAAAACTTGTTTTTTTGTTGTTAGAATACTTTTTACGGATGTGGTACTTAAAGTGGAAGGCGAGTCAACTCCTAACTATGCTTAAATCCACTCCACCCCCATTCTAAGTCTAATTCATCTACCCTGTCAAAGGAAATACTTATCTATTATGAAGTCACTCCGATCTGGTCACATGATCTCCCCAGCGCCATCTTCAGTGTAGAGGAGAGATCTCCAACAACAACTCCAGAGCCTGGGCGATGACGTCACCTATAGACTTACTATGGGGCATCCTTTGTCAGCTGTCCCTCCTCTACACTGAATCCAGTGCTGGAATCCAATCATGTGACTGGACTGGAGCAACTTCAAAATAGGTAAGTATAGATATCTTTCCTTTTACAGGATACATTAGAATAGGCTTAGAATGGGGGTGGGGGTAGAGTTAAGCTTATATAGGAATTACCTTCCCCTTTAACTGGCCCCCATTTGGTTATTTGTCCCATTCTTATTCTGTGCTGGTGGCCATTGCCATTGGGATTGAAAGTGGGAGAAAATCTTAAATTTAGAGACTATTTAGTATTTCAGCAGTCAAATGCTCCCATTGAGATCAATGGGGGCAGCACCCTGAGCCAAACGCTTGGTTCAAAGTTTTGGCATGGTCCCACAATGCAAAATTGCAGTAGCGCCTCCTGAATACCCGATAATCACTACTAGACTACCCTCTAAAAAGCAATTGCTTTCCAAAGCATGGTAAGCATTAACGCCAGAGTTAAAGAGCACTAAAAATTAAAGTGGAACTTTAGTCAGAAAATTAATGTAAAACATTAAAAATAAGAATACTACTGGTACTAGTAATACTCTGTCTCACCTTGCTCTGCACATGCTCAGTTGCTCTCTATTTTTAGGCACTGTGCCAACATTGAAGAATCCGATCTGCTGACAGTCTAAAGATTTACTGCTGCTCAAGAGTTCTGGGCTTTAACAAAGGCCACCATCAAGAAGACACAGCAATGCTGGAGGCAATTTACAGCACACACTAATTTTGGTAGCATAATTATTAATGTGGAATGTATGTTCTTTGCTACAGAACATTATTTTTTATCAAGTTGTTATAGGTAAAGTTCCATTAAAAAAAAAAAAGGAAAAAAAGAAGAACACAAAGCATCTCATTTAAAGTGTCCCTAAGGGAACAATTTGTGTTTTCACTTCTGATATTGCAGGGAATGGTAAAACTTGTCAGGATTTCTGTTATGTCCTGCTGGAAAGAGTTCCCTTCATTTTCTGTCCTGGGACAGGAAAAGAAGGACATTTTCCTTTTAGCTATCATGGTACCAGGTGGTCCCATTAGAGGGTTTCCACTGGCTTCCCATTCCTGTGTCATCTGTAACAGTGAATTTCCTATTACTTTCTATCTAAATGAGGGTGACTCTTCTAGCGGGCATACAGATGGCAATAAAAACCTGGAAAAAGTCACGTGGAGCGCTGCATCTATTTCATGTTTCTAATCGAGAATCCTACAACATGGAGGGAATGATTTTCCTTAAAGCGTATTAAACCCAAAAGCAAACATTTATTATATTCCAGATTACTAATTATTAGATGTGATAGCTGCGCTAATTTTCTTTTTTAGGCTTTCTTTCTTCTATTTTCATCTGGTCATACAGCCAGTAAGTCTGTCGTTTTTCAAAAGCACACGCTCTCTAGTAGAATGTAGCAGTTTACATGGATGAGACAAATCATTTAACACTGACAGAGGGGCTTACTATGATCAGCATTTATTTATTAATGTAAAGCCTTTATCCCAAAGGGAAATAAATTGTTTGCTGTAACTGCTTATAAAGTGTGAGCTGGAGCTTGGCTTCAAATAGTTAGTGTATTTAAATCTGATAATACATGTACCACTCCCCTCTTCCCAGACTGGCAATGCTGCTGTCTGCTTTGTGTCCTGTACTCGTTTCTCAGAGTTGTGTCTCACTAATACAGGAGGTATGTTGCTGGCCAGATCACCAGGTGAAAATAGAGGGGAAAAAGCCAAGGAAAGAAAACTTTTCTTATCACTGAGGTAGAAAATGAACATCAATTTGACCCATTAATAATAAGAAAATTGAACGAATGGTCTTAAAAGGAAACATTTTGAACAAAATTCTACTAGTGTATGTCCAGCTTTAGCTCTCAGAGCAATGACTATGACTATCGTTCTCAGTGGCGGTAGTTTTTTTTTGGGGGGGGGGGGGGGCGGCAAACAGTGCAACCACATACCACAGCCATCCCCCCGGTCAGTTGGGTCTGGAGCACTTACCCCATCTATGGTGGGCAGCGCTTCAAGTGGGCAACAGGCGGCTTCCCTTGCTCTCTGCGGGCATCTCATTGCCTTCCATTTCCTCCCTCCTCTTCTGCGGTCAATCGGGGCGCTTCTCCTTTCAGCCAATTGGGAAATGGGTCTCAGACCCGCTTCTTGATTGGCCAGGAGGAGGATCAGTGTTTCAGTAGCGAATATTCGTCCGCTATTGTAACACACCTGGGTGGGCTCGCAGTGCAATGCTTTGCGCCCCAAGCTCTCCCTATTTTGAAACCAATTACAGCCTCTGACTCTAAGCAGGTGCTTCAAAAAAACACCCACCCTGTTGGAATTCATGCATCCGGTGTCCTGCATGGGGGCCAGATGCATGGATAAGGGGGGTGGCACCCGGGCGCCCCTAATGGACAGGCCGCCCCTGATTATTCTATTTAAAGGGTTAGTTCACCTTTACCTATATAGGTAAGCCGTGCCTGTAGATAAAAAACAAACAGTGCAGCTTTGACCAAAGTTAAATAATGCCCTTTCTATGGGTGTAGGCCTTTTACATACCTCCTGAAGCCTGGCCCAGAGGTGGCCCCATCCCATCCAGTCTTGTTGCTAGATTTTGCTAAGAAACTCCCAGCTTATTCAACCTCCCCTCACATGCGCTTTCTCTCTCCCCTGTCACAGTAACTGGGAGCTCAGTGATGCTGTGACAAAGGAGATAGTGGACCACACATGTGTGAGGGTTTGAGAACTTGCTCCTGTGATGGTGGAGGTAAGCAGTAACAGCTGGTAGTATCTTAGTGATGTCCTTAGCCTGAGAATCTGTCCAAATGATTACCAGAATAACACTTACAAGATCTTGTGTGCATTGTGTCAGTGTGCTTCTTGAATGGCCATGGTTCCCATGGCCATGGTCACTACCATGGTTGTTGTAATGGTTGTCATCGTAGTCAAATTCACTGTTGTCATTGCCATCATTATTGCTGTTGGCAGTGCCCACATTATTGTTGTTGTTTGTTGTATTCACAATATAACATCCGACTGTCGCCAGATCAATGACATTTAGGATCACGGCTATTACGGTGAGAAAACAGCTGATGACACTCAGGGAGAGAGAGCCTCTGACCTGTAAGGAGATAAGAGGCAAAGCATTCCATAAAGTAACAAAAAAAGTATAACACATTCCATTGCTTTAAACATAAAATCATAATTTGTGGCTATCCAGATTTTAAATAGATTTTTAGATAGGTTTTAGACGAGTGCTGCATTTACGCAACCTTTTTAAGAAGATCATTAACATGATTTTAAACCCTCAAATTTTTAAGAACTTTCAGCAGCTGATTTAATCACTTATTGAGTTTGCAGCTTCTTTTATTTTATTGTCTTTATTGTTTTATTATTCTTTTTTTTCTTTTTTTTTGTTATCTTTTATTTGTTTTTTTTGTTTTTTATGATTTTATTTCTTTTGCTGCCAGAACCATTTTTGCAATTATATGTTATTACAACATATTACCCAATTTTTAGTAAAATATAAAAGATGAGGTTGTGCTGAGTAAATAGATACCCAACACGTCAAGCTTTAAATTTGTGCATGCCCAAAAACAGCAGCAAACTTTGGTACCCTATATTTTCCATAGGTGACGCTTTAAAACCCCATAAAATTTTGTTTATATCATGTGATATAGTATTTTAAGAAAGGTTCTCTTTAACCACTTCAGCTCCAGAAGGTTTACCTTGCTTCATGACCAGGCCATTTTTTGCAATACGGCACTGTGTTAATTTAACACATTTGACAATTGCTTGGGCATGCGACGTTGTACCCAAATAAAATTTATGTCCTTTTTTCCCACAAATATAGCTCTTTTTTGGTGGTATTTGATCACCTCTGAGGTTTTTATTTTTTGCGCTATATAAAAAAAATCAGACAATTTTTAAAAAAAAAAACAATATTTTTTACTTTTTGCTATAAAACACACTCAATAAAAAAAGTCAAAAAATCAAATTTTTTCATTAATTTAGGCCAATATGTATTCTCCGACATATTTTTGGTAAAAGAAATGACAATACATAGTTACATAGTTACATAGTTAGTCAGGTTGAAAAAAGACACAAGTCCATCCAGTTCAACCAAAAAAAAAAAAAAGCATTTATATATTTTTTTACCGGACCAGTACTTCGT
>BLSH010499426.1:390983-412398 GCA_018402905.1 Glandirana rugosa
ATGTGGATAGGTTACGACCCCAGTAGTAGGACGTACACACAAGTGGATAGGTTACGACCCCAGTAGTAGGACGTACACACAAGTGGATAGGTTATGACCCCAGTAGTAAACACACATGCAGGATGATGACCCCAGCATTGGATAGGTGAACACACATGCAGGATGATGACCCCGGTATTGGATAGGTGAACACACATGCAGGATGATGACGCCAGCATTGGATAGGTGAACACACATGCAGGATGATGACCCCAGCATTGGATAGGTGAACACACATGCAGGATGATGACCCCGGTATTGGATAGGTGAACACACATGCAGGATGATGACGCCAGCATTGGATAGGTGAACACACATGCAGGATGATGACCCCAGCATTGGATAGGTGAACACACATGCAGGATGATGACCCCGGTATTGGATAGGTGAACACACATGCAGGATGATGACGCCAGCATTGGATAGGTGAACACACATGCAGGATGATGACCCCGGCATTGGATAGGTGAACACACATGCAGGATGTGGGCTTTGTCTCCTGTAGGACTTCCTTGCTGTATGCTGGGATCGGTCCTGGTAGTTGTGTCCATCTATTGTCTTTATCCTTCTATAGGCTGCAGATTGTGTTGAGCCCCCTGTGTGTTGTCTTTTGTGGTGCAGCAGTACAATGAGACATTCATGCTTCTTTCTGACGCTCATCATACATTAAAATGCCACGCTGAAAAAAAACAAAAAATAGTCTCATAAATGAAACATTAATGTCTATAAGATGTTCCAATTGAATATCTCTTGAGAAGAAATTAGTCAGCAGAAATAGACATCCATGAGATTACACAAACTTTATAAATAAGTGACATCTGTGTGTATAAAACCCGTCACCAAAGTAAATAGGTACTCTTACCAGACAAAGCTGGTATTGAAGCTTTAAATACCAAATATACACCTCGTGTTTTCATCCACAGTGCGTAAGAAGATGGGTACCCTTACCCTAAATAGGGAAGTGAAAAGCCCATATGCTGTTTGGATGGAGTTCCTCCTCGTCACCAGGTGTACAGATGGAATGACCACTTGGACTCAGATACTCGGACTCACTACTACTTTCTAGTAGTGAGGAGACATTGCTGGAAGAAGCAACAGAGGAGGTGGTGTCCCTATCCATCTGAGTCCAAGTGGTCATTCCATTTTTAAACCTGGTGACGAGGAGGAATAGGGAAGTGAAAAGCCCATATGCTGTTTGGATGGAGTTCCTCGTTGTCACCAGGTTTACAGATGGAATGACCACTTGGACTCAGATGGATAGGGACACCACCTCCTCGGTGGCTTCTTCCAGCAATGTCTCCTCACTACTAGAAAGTAGTAGTGAGTCCGAGTATCTGAGTCCAAGTGGTCATTCCATCTGTAAACCTGGTGACGAGGAGCAGGGGAGGGCTGGCAGCCGTAGGCCTGGGGGGCAAGTCCAGTCAAGTGGCCCATTGAACCACCGAATCAGCTCACCATCCAAGCCCACCCAATGGGCCTAGCGGGATCCATGGTAGGGCCGGGCCTGGGCGCCCCCCTTTGCCTGCAGTTAGTTGGTGGCTGCGCCACTGGGCCCTATTTCCTTCCTCCACAAGAAAAAAAAGTGTGAGCGGGCAGCAGCCATAGGCCATTTTAAATGTAAGTTAGGGTGGCTTGGGGGGCAATTGCCACCCTACCCCCTGGGCCAGCCCTCCCCTGACGAGGAGGAACTCCACCCAAACAACATATGGGCTTTTCACTTCCCTATTTAGGGTAAGAGTACCCATCTTCTTACTCACTGTGGATGAAAACACGAGGTGTATATTTGGTATTTAAAGCTTCAATACCAGCTTTGTCTGGTAAGAGTTCCTATTTACTTTGGTGACGGGTTTTATACACACAGATGTTACTTATTTATAAAGTTTGTGCAATCTCATGGATGTCTATTTCTGCTGACTAATTTTTTCTCAAGAGATATTCAATTGGAACATCTTATAGACATTATTGTTTCATTTATGAGACTATTTTTTGTTTTTTTTCAGCGCAGCATTTTTATATATTTATCTGTATACAATTTTGGTTGAGATTGTTATGCCAGCAGCTCACCTATTCACATTTTTTGTTCAAGGGAGCGCAACTTTTTTTCATATAATCTTTTTAAGCTCATCATACTTTAGCTTGTGGAATTTCATGATTGATGGAAACCTGCTGGACTTTCCCTGCTTATTTAGTACCACAAGCTATAGCCAGCAACGCTGATCTGTGTATTCTGATGGCAGGAAAATCTCCATGGGATTCCCCCATCCACCTTCAGGATATGGATTGGAAAATCAAGCCCATTTTTTTGTCTAACCTGCTGGTAGACTGTCTTAGTCTGCTGTTTTTCCACAAACTGTCCTGCAGATGTAGCAGTTATAGGGATGAGACAGACCATTTGGCACTGACAGGGGTGCTTAAAATGATCAGCTTTTATTTATGTAAAACCTTTATCCCTAAAGAAAAAACACTGTTTCTTTAACTGATTATAAAGTGTTAGCTGGAGTTTGTCTTCAAAGCTATGCCCCCTGTGCTCCTTCATCCAGAGTGGGGGAAATCTAATACAGGAGGTGTGTTACTGGCCAGATGACCAGGTGAAAATTGAGGGAAATAAGCCTAAAAAGAAAACTAATGCAGTGGTCACATCTATTCAGGTATTCAGGTGTTGCCTGTCACAATACAAAGCCCAGAAGGGGGAAGGGGGTGCTCGTCCATCTACGTTGTTAGTGTGGATGGAGGAATCTGTTAAGCTGCCTAAGCTATACACTATACAATCTAATTGTACAATCTCCTTTAGTTTCACCCAAATTAGTCCTATGAAGACAAACCTGAACATTTTTTTTAATGAGTATCAAATCAGGCAAGCCATTATACTACATAATTGTTAATAAATCTAAAAGTATTGTACAAGCAGCTTGTATAGGGCGTGGTTAGCCGTAGATGGGTTGCCATATGGTCCTGGGAGGTTGTATTCTGGAGGGGAAAGAGGGTGACTAGTAGGACGATGGTGGGGGGCGGGGGCACCAAAATGCTCCTTCGCCTGTGTAGACAAAAATCCTTGCACCGGCCCTGGGTCTGGAGACATGCTTGGCCAGTCCATCACCTTTACCCTCAGCTTTTTTAGCAAGGCAGTGGTCGTCTTGGAGGTGTTGGGATTGTTATCATGTTGGAATACTGCCCGGCGGCCCAGTCTCCGAAGGGAGGGGATCATGCTTTGCTTCAGTATGTCACAGTACATGTTGGCATTCATGGTTCCCTCAATGAACTGTAGCTCGCCAGTGCTGGCAACACTCATGCAGCCCCAGACCAAGACACTCCCACCACCATGCTTGACTGTAGGCAAGACACACTTGTCTTTGTACTCCTCACCTGGTTGCTGCCACACACGCTTGACACCATCTAAACCAAATATGTTTATCTTGGTCTCATCAGACCACAGGACATGGTTCCAGTAATCCATGTCCTTAGTCTGCTTGTCTTCAGCACACTGTTTGTGGGCTTTCTTGTGCATCATCTTTAGAAGAGGCTTCCTTCTGGGATGGCAGTCATGCAGACCAATTTGATGCAGTGTGCAGGGTATGGTCTGAGCACTGACAGGCTGACCCCCCACCCCTTCAACCTCTGCAGCAATGCTGGCAGCACTCATACGTCTATTTCCCAAAGACAACCTCTGGATATGACGCTGAGCATGTGCACTCAACTTCTTTGGTCGACCATGGTGAGGCCTGTTCTGAGTGGAACCTGTCCGCTGTATGGTCTTGGCTATTGTGTTGCATCTCAGTTTCAGGGTCTTGGCAATCTTCTTATAGCCTAGGCCATCTTTATGTAGAGCAACAATTATTTTTTTCAGATCTTCAGAGAGTTCTTTGCCATGAGGTGCCATGTTGAACTTTCAGTGACCGGTATAAGAGAGTTAGATCGATAACACCAAATTTAACACACCTGCTCCCAATTCACACCTGAGACCCTGTAACACTAACGAGTCACATGACACTGGCAGGGGCGTAGATAAGGGGGGGTTGGGGGTGTTCAAACCCCCCCTAGAGCATCCTGCTAAAAATAAAAAGTGTCTCTGCCCTGTCACCTCTCATGGCGCCAGCACCGCAACAACAAACAGCGGAGCACAGCAGTCAGTATTGCGGGCAAAGTGGATGCAGCAGTTCGGGTTTAAGGCAAACTGTCACAGGCACTTACGTCACACTGTTACGACCAGGCTGTGCTGGGTTCCCAGCAGACAGATCATAGACACAATGGGAGCGGGCAGTGTTGGTAGTCCCGCCCACCGTGCCCGACTGTGTCTACACTCTGTACTTCCCACCTTGGACTTCGGAAGAGAATGAAGCAGAGAACGCGCAAGGTAGCAGTGATGCTGCTATGGAGCTGAGCCTCCCTCTTTCCTTTTGGCTTGCTTGCTGCCTGAGAGATGGTCGTCACAGACCACTTACCACCACTGCTGTGCTGCCATTGAGTTAAGTGAGTCTGTGGCAACAGGCAAAATTAATTACTAATCACTGGATTCGTGGGTTACCATGTTCCACTACTTGGTTGGTACTGACAGTCCAGCCTGGCTCTGTCAGCTATGCTGTGGTGCTGACTGCAGAGCCAAAGGGCTGAGAGTTACCAGGTACAACAACATTGCTGCCAGAGCCAGGCTGGACTGTTTGCTGCTCTCAGTGCCCTGGCCCTTTTTTAATTGTGTTGAAAAGGAGATAATAGGCCCCGGTTCACACTAGAATGCGGTGCAGAAAACCTGCAATGCATCTCCAGCACAAGGCTGTCTTTAACATGGGGCAAAAGGGGCAGCTGCCCTGGGCCAAGCCCCAGTAATTGTTGTGGGGCACAAAGCAGCTGCCCCTTGCACCTGCGCTGCCCGTACAAAATATGGCAGCCAAATACTACTGGGGTGGAGTTGGACTACAGCTGTGTGGCTTGGTTCCCGGCTTGGTGCTTCGTCATCTCTTCCAATTCCCAGCCAACCACTGCCTGACCTGCCATCACGTGACCGCCACATCCCCCTAACAGCCAATCACTCCCCCCCCTAACAACCAGACCTATGATCAGTGGGGAGGAGAGGTAGGGACGGCTCCTCCCTCCTCTGTACAGTCCATGCTCAAAGTCTGGGACTTGTGTAAGGACACTGACAGCACCTGTTATGGTGATCAGGAAGGAAAATTGTGAGTGTTCAGCAGACAATGTACAGGTATAGGAGATCAGACAGTACATGGATGGTCTCTGACCCTCTCTTGTAGTACAACTGCAGTCTCTGACCATCTCCTCCAGTATGTCTGCAGTTTCTGACCATCTCCTGTAGTATGCCTTCAGTCTCTGACCATCTCTTGTACACCTGCAGTCTCTGACCATCTCCTGTAGTACATCTGCAGTCTCAAACCATATGTTGTAGTACGCCTGCAGTCTTTGACCATCTCTTGTATGCCTGCAGTCTCTGACCATCTCCTGTAGTACACCTACAGTCTCTGACCATCTCCTGTACTATGTCTGCAGTCTCTGACCATCTCCTGTACTATGTCTGCAGTCTCTGACCATCTCCTGTAGTACGTCTGCAGTTTGTGACCATCTCCTGTAGTATGCCTGTAGTCTCTGACCATCTCCTGTAGTACGCCTGCAGTCTCTGACCATCTCTTGAACGCCTGCAGTCTCTGGCCATCTCACGTAGTATGTCTGGCAGTAAACGATATGCACAACCCTTTGGTGTGTCAGGGGCTGCAGTTGAGGCCTTTAAAACCTTACCCGTTGACCATCACTGGGATGCAGTCTCAAACGAAGCTATACATCCACACAATAAATGGAGTGTATGAGAGTCAGAACAAGCTGTTCTGGTTTAAATTAGACCTTTCACCATGAAGGCCTCTTTCACACACACTGCAGTCCCTACTTTCATAGCTGTGTGTGCTCTGCTCATTCCTAATAACACAATCTAGGATTTTTCTGTCTATTGGTGAGTCCCCCATCTCCCCAGTCCATGGTGTGCAGGCAGCGAGGAGATGATGTGCTTTAACCTCTAGCAATCAATCAGTGAGCATTAATGATGTGCTGTAACCTCCAGCAACCAATCAGTAAGCGGTAATGATGTGCTGTAACCTCCAGCAACCAATCAGTGAGCAATCATGATGTGAATGGGGGGGGGTTAAAAAAATGGGCCCAGTCAATATTAAAGGTGGCCCTAGTCCTGCACCACATTCAAATTGCACTGCCCTTGCAATCCACAGTGTCAATGAAATATTAATGACAACCCAAATGCAGTGTGCTTGCCTGCCCCAGATCAGATGATACAAAATGACCATGTGATACGGTTTCAATGCGTTCCTAAAATTGATGCATGCACGACTTTGGTGTGATGCAGTGCAATCTAAGCCCATTCAAAATGAATGGGCTCAAATCGCACTGCACTGAATCACATGTGAATTGCACAGAAATGTGATGCAGTTCCTGTGTGACTCATAGCGTGAACCAAGGCTAAGGATTCATACCTATGCATGTGGTGTGGCCTGCGTTTGCGTGGGAATGGGCTGCTGTCCCTGTGGGGAAATGCAGGGATAAGGTCCTTGCACCTGTTCTAAGAACGTAGCCGCAGGGAAACCACATTTTAAATTTTAAAAAATGCATTTTAAATTAATTTTAAATTAAAATGAAGAATATGTTATATTTACCTGCTCTGTGCAATGGCTTTGCACAGAGTGGCCCTGATCCTCCTCTACTCTATGTGCCACAATAGAAAGCTGCTTGCTACGGTTGGTTCTCCCCTCCGACAACCCCCGCTTCACCACTTGGTACCTGCTGCTGAACCCCCCCAGGACAAAAAATTATCTACGGCCCTGGACACCGGGGAGGGAAAATGGTTAATTGGGCCCAATTTGGACATTTTCACTTAGGGGTGTACTAACTTTTGTTGCCAGCGGTTCAGACATTAATGGCTGTGTGTTGAGTTATTTTGAGGGGACAGCAAATTTACACTGTTATACAAGCTGTACACTCACTACTTTACATTGTAGCAAAGTGTAATTTCTTCAGTGTTGTCACATGAAAAGATATAATAAAATATTTACAAAAATGTGAGGGGTGCACTTACTTTTGTGAGAGACTGTAAATAGTTGTATTGTCATTGCCCACTTTCCTAATATAATGCTAGTCTTCCTATTAAAATGTCAGAGCAAAGCAAAAAAACATATGCAGTATACTGTATCTCTGCAGCACATGCACATCTCTCTATGTTTTTTCCCTTTGACCACTTCAGTCCCGGAAGGATTTCCCATGTTAGGACCAGAGCACTTTTTGTGATTCGGCACTGCATCGATTTAACTGACAATTGCACGGTCATGCGACGTTGTACCCAATGGAAATTTTCATCCCTTTTTTCCCCACAAATAGAGCTTTCTTTTGGTGGTATTTGATCACCTCTGGGTCATTTCTGAGCACCGCTATAAACAAAAAAAAGAGCGACAATTTTTCTTACTTTTTGCTAAAATACAAATAAAAAAAAAAATATATAAAAAAACAAATGTATTCATCGGTTTTGGCCGATTTATATTCTTCCTCATATTTTTGGTAAAAAAAAAATTGCAATCTGCGTTTATTGATTGGTTCGTGCAAAAGTTGCAGCGCTTACAAATCATGAAAATTAATTTCTGTTTTTTTACTAATAATGGTGGTGATCTGCGATTTTTATCGGGACTTTGATTTTGGGGCAGACATGTCGGACATTTTTGACACTTTTTTGGGACCAGTGACATTTATACAGCGATCAGAAATTTAAATATCCACTGATTACTGTATAAATGTCATTGGCAGTGAAGGGGCTAACCTGAGGGGGCAATCTAGGGGTTAACTGTTCCCTGGGTGTGTTCAACCTGTATGGGCGCTGGCCTGTCAGGGGCACCAGAGATCTAACTGATCCCAAGTACAGGGATCAGTAGAGCCGGTCGGGAACCGGTTAAAGATGAACTCTGGCCAAAAACTGAGCAATCCGCGTGTCTGACTTCCACCCCCATACAGTGCAGTCCCTGCTGAACGTCCTGTGCAGAGAGAAAGGATACATTTAGACGTGTGGCAAGATTGGCGCACCTTTGAAAAGTGATGCAGGTTTGGACTTTTCAGAGGCATTTAACAGATGGTGAGAAGGCAATGGATCACCTCTTTACTGCCGGTTTTAACCCTGTAAATGAGGCACCACTTCACCGCCTGTCAAAGCTCTTCCATGTAAGTGAATGGTGGTCACACCACACCATGAGCCAATGCAAAATTGCTGTTCGGCAAAAAAAGGCATCAGGAGTTGGCAGCATCACATCTTTAAAGTAGCACTATAGGCAAAACTTTTTTTTCACTTTGGATAGAGTACGGGAGCATTATAACCCCTGTTGGTTCAGTTTTTGCCATCTGTGTCCAATTGGAGAGATTTCTCTTCACTTCCAGTATCATACCCAAAACAGGAGGTGAGAGGAAATCCCTGCTAATTAAAGGAATCCCTTGGGGACCCCCAGAACTAGTGTCCCAATTGGAAGATTTCCCCTTTATTACTTTTCTGGGGACAGCCTAAAATGTAGGATTTCCTTTTACTTTCAGTTTCAGTGCCGGTTCACATAGGTGCGCTCTGTGAGATTGCATGTGATTCGCACTGCACTGCAATGCAAATCACATGCGATGTCTGTGCGATGCAATTTAAGCCATGCAGATAGTGTGGCTGAATTTGCATCGCATTCGGACCAAACTTGCACAGGACCCTTTTTTTCGTCTGCACCAAAATCGGATCGCATGGGCGTTCACACCTATGCGATCCAATTCATGTCCTGTCAGTTCGCAGTGCGATATGCAAGCTGAAATGAGGGTGCCATTAACATTGTATTGACAATCCCAGCAGGTCCCATATGGCAATGTAAACTACTGTGCGAGTCGGGTGCGATGCGGTACCCCCAGTGGATTTGCAGTGTTCCCGCGTCGCACCTGTGTGAACCGGCACTCAATGATAATGGGAAATAGGACAAATAGAGAGGGTGATTCTCCCTAATGGGGGCACAGACAGCAATAAAGACTGACAGGTGTCCACCCATCTCCAAAACTAAAAAAAGTGTTTTGCCTTTAGTTATACTTTAACCACTTCACCCCCGGAAGGATTTCCCACGTTAGGACCAGAACACGTTTTGTGATTCAGCACTGCGTCGCTTTAACTGACAATTGTGCAGTCGTGCGACATTGTACCCAAACAAAATGTGCGTCCTTTTTTCCCCACAAATAGAGCTTATTGATTGGTTTGTGCAAAAGTTGCTGCATTTACGAATGATGAGAATTAATTTATGTTTTTTTTTTTTAAATATTTTAATAGTATTGGCAGCGATCTGCAATTTTTAGAGGTACTGCGATATTGCAGCAGATATGTCGGACCATTTTGACACTTTTTTGGGACCACTGGCAATTATACAGCGATCAGTGCTATGAAAATATATATAAGGCTTACCTGTAGGTAAAATGAATATCTCCTAAACCTGTACGGTTTAGGAGATATTCAATTTGCATGCAGCCGCTGATGGCACGGCGCATGCGCAGTGATGTACCAGCGAAGGCCCGGCGCATATCGCCGAACCTTGCCACAAACCCTGCCGGAAAGAAGGGCTCCCCGCGCATGTGACGTCTCGTGGCTCTGGTCATTCACAGCGCCGGAGCCGGTGCATACTAGCTCATAATGCCTTTGCCTTACAGGATTTTTTTTTTTTACATGAGTATACAACCGCTTTAACACTGCACTAGTGTGAAAGGAGCGTTAGGCTGCATTCACATGTAGGCCTTGATTTTTTGGGTGACACACAAAGGGCAGCCTATTCATTTGATACATGCGCCAAATAAAGCTCCTGCACCTTTTTGGGCATAGAGTTTCACACACTTTTGATACCATGCGTTTTTTTCCATATGATAAACTGCGCGTTGCTGCTCATGTTTGGGCTTCCATTGATAATGGATGGCACTGCAAACCAAATGCACATTTTTTGCACATTCGCAGAACACACAAATGTGAATGGAGCCTAACTGTATCACTAGGCAGATCACGGCAGCAACTAAATTGTTAACCGTTTTATCCCCCCTCCTCTCCTAAACTACCAATCTCCAATAGTGTCTCCTTATGTGACCAATAAATTAGGCCTTCAACTCCCTTATCCTGTACATTAACCCCTTCATCTCCATCCTGTACATTAACTCCTTTACTGTGCCCTCCCTCTGTGCATGGCTTGTATGTGCTGTAACTGGTACACACTTACAAGCATGTTTTAACCCCTCTCAATACCAGCATCTCTATGGAAGAGCCCTGGGGCCATCATAAAAAACAATTTTCAGAGCTTTGAGTTTGAAAAGAAAATTTTTACAGACATCATAGAAGTTTTTTTTACATAATTATGTGTTTGACAGAATTCTGATTTTTTTTTTTTTTACAGAATTATGAGTTTGAAACACAGAATTCTGAGTTTAAAAGTCAGAATTCTGAGTTTGAAAGTCAAAATTCTGAGATTAAAAGTCAGAATTCTGAGCTTTTGAATGATGAGTTTGAAAAAAAAAATTATTTTCTAGAATTCTGAGATTAAAAGTCAGAATTCTGAGTGTTTGAATAAGTTTGAAAATAAAATTTTTTTCTCTAGAATTCTGAGATTAAAAGTCAGAATTCTGAGATTAAAAGTCAGAATTCTGAGTTTTTGAATGATGAGTTTGAAAAAAAATTTTTTTTTCTAGAATTCCGAGATTAAAAGTCAGAATTCTGAGTTTGAACGTCAGAATTCTGAGATTAAATGTCAGAATTCTGAGTTTTTGTATGATGAGTTGGATTTTTTTTTCCTAGAATACTTATTTTGAAAAAAAAAATATTTTAGGACAAATGAGCAATAAAGTTCTCCTTCTCTGTCTTCTGCTGCAACATACAGAGAGCCATGCTGAAAACGGGTGGGGGAGGGAGGGTCACAGCTCGGTGGGTTTATCATTCACTTGCACAGATATAAGAACACAATGGGCAGCACAGCTCTGCACCCCAACTTGTAGAAAAGATTACACTGTTGTCCCTACATGAGGGAATTGTGAATGGCTAGAAGGCAGCAGGACCATGTATGTGTGGTCATAATAGATAAGTCATAATAGTTAATTATTTGGACTAATAGTGTTGTGTTGTAGACAATTTACCTGATATAACACATGAAAACCTAACTGATAATCAAGAACATTTTTTTTTTTTACATATATATTATATTTTATTAAACATATTTTAAAATATGAGTTATTAAAGGCTTACATTGTATTTCATCTATATTTCTAAATTGATTGCAAGGTATATTAACAAAGAAAAAAAATCAGTGTATATATTATGGTGACATCTGCAGGTTCCCTGGAGGCATTGCCCAATTTAAGGAGACTGTCCCTGGGTAAAAATGTCCCTGGAAGCTGGGACAACCAAAGCCGGAAGTTTATAATCCCTTCTACAGTCTTCTGGGACACATCACAAGTCCCAGAAGACTATGGGACTATTCACAAGGCACAGCGCGATTTGCACATTCACAGTTTCCTTCCATAATATGAAATTTTTTAACCTTGGTATCTCCTCCTGCCACTCCATCAACACCCGAACATAGTCCAGAGTGAACTCTACTTCCACATCCAGAATGTAAGCCCTCTGCTCTGGCACTAAAGCTCTCACCCACTGTCGGATCTCTTTCTCAGTGCACTCACTTCCTGAGACTTCCAGTGCAATGCTTCACTCCATCTGAGCTCCTTGTGCTCTTCCTCAGACAACTGCAGCAGCTGGGTCCATCTCTCTCTCTCTTTGTGGCTTGTGTCTAGGCTGGCTAGGGCCTGCAGCAGAGAACATCCCGGACAAGCCCCCAAATGTAGCACTGCCCCCTTGGGGGTTGATTAGAGTTACCTGTTCATCTGCGCCTCCATGCCCCTCAAACTTTCCAGCCCACCTAACACTCTGGGTTCAGACATTATTGGGTACACAGTTAAATGACACACCAACACACTTCAATAAATGACTCTCTGATTTTACTGCTTCAGATGGAGAGTTGAATAACAGGATTTAGGTCAGCTAAGTCCTGGTTGAACAGCCAAGGCTCAGGTGAGAAAATCCTCAAAAGCAATTGAATTACAGCTTAAAACCTCAATTACAGAATATCAGTCTACATAAGAACAAACAGCAATAGAATGCAGGAATGATTCTGGAGTAAACCATTAATTATTTTATATTATAATACCACTAAAGGGGGAATCCCAGGCTGGACTATTTCACCTTAAATCCTAATAAGAGACCAGGTTTAATAAGTATCAGGGGTGGGTCCCTTTAAATAGCAGTAAACAGCAATGTCCAGAGTGCAAGGCCTGCAATTGTCTTCACTGGCAATTGGAGCTCAAATAAACTGTATACTGAATATGGCAAAGTGGCGGGTAGGCAAAGAGGAACAACTTAATCTGACTAGCAGTATCTTTAAAGTGGAGTTCCATGCAGAATTTTTTTTCTTTTTTGGCATCCGCTCTTTTAATACTAAATAGATGTAACCTTTTGTTTCCTTACTTTCAAACCGCCTAGTAATTTTATGTATTTTTTACTCACAATTTCGTTTCCCTCACTGCTGGACTTTTCTATTTTAGGTAAAGGCATCTGAATCTCACCCGTAGTCTCCTGGCATCTCTTCCTGAAAGAAGAGCATGGTGGGTAACCATCATGCACTCCTCGATCTCAGTCCGCCTTAAACCGTGTCATTTCCTGTCTGCAAATAACATGATTTTACAGTACAGGGAAGCCCATGGCTCCTGCAAAACGATGAGTCACATCTCCATGGAGGCCAGGAAGTGAGGAGAAGAGCCTAGGACAAGGGTAGGCAACCTGCGGCCCTCCAGCTGTTGCAGAACTACAAGTCCCATCATGCCTTTGGGAGTAATTGTAACTCCTAGCCCTGCAGTGCCTCATAGGACAACAGCTGGAGGGACGCAGGTTGCCTACCCCTGGCCTAGGACCTAAAAGGGGCAGATTACAGAGACCACATAGCATACCAACATAGTGACTTAGGGTGAGTATAACATTATTTTCCCCTTCAAATGTAAGTCTATATAGGCAAAGGACTTCAATGATGTAAAAAAAGTTTTCTGGGTGGAACTCCGCTTTAAAGTAATTCCAAGGGTAAGATGTCTGTCTACAGTGCCCTATGCAATATTATAAAGTAATTCCAAGAGCAAAATGTCTGTATACAGTGTCCAATGCAATGTAACAGGGCAGGGTGTGTATTCACTGGGTGGATGACCTCTCACCAGCTGAAGAACAGCATAGGAACCTCTTGAAGAGGGATTCTGGATGAGTCGTCCCCTTGACGAATGAACGGATATGACTGACTGGCTGTGGGAAGCTGTAAGTTGTCTGGTCCGGCTGATATAGCGACACTGCGGCTAATGTCCCTTTTGTAGCAAGCAGCGTTGGACCTGCCTGGGCCGAGTTGAAGTCGCCGTTTTTGCCTCGTGGTAGGCCGCAGTGAAGAGGTGTTCACCTAATGGAGCGCGGAAAAAAGAGAGCATGGGCCGGGCTGCTGGCTCTTTTTATAGTCTTTCTCAGAATTCCTTCTTGGGTAGCAGTGACTACTGTTGGGCCGCTCGAGCATCACATGATCTGGGAGCTGCAACGTGCACTGTGGGCTCCCTCTCCCCCCGCCTTCACCACGCAGCGGGTGGGAGGGATCTCATCATTGCGCATCGGCATTACGTCACCCCACTGGACACGCGGCGTCCTCGTGTTGCTGCTAGTCGGGGTACACACACTTGTGGGCGCTATAGGAGAATAGGACGCCAATGACTGGATGATTGCTCGCCTCACTCCTTTCCTGCTCCCTCGTGTGTGACATTGGGGGCGGTCTGGCGGCGTGGCCTATATTGGGGGCCCCCTCGGTGGGATTAGACACACAGGCAACGCCACACATACATATGGACACTATCACTGCACAGGTATGTATTTTCATTTCACGGCCACTTCTATCCTTGCTCTGCATTCACCCTATGGATCTACAGCTGGCTTGGTGTTTCTACCAATTTCACCTTCTTTTTCTAATAGTTTTCCACCATTGATCGGTTTTATTCACTTCTTTTGTTATGGCTTTCTACTTATATATGTTTTCACACTGGTTATATTCATCCTCACTGCACATCTATTTTTCTTCTTTTTTCTCTTTTTTCTCTTTTTTCCCCCTTTTTTTCCCCTTTTTCTTCACTCTCTTAATCAGAATGCATATATCACTCGCATAGCGCTAATCATACATCATTTACAATTCCCTAGTGTTTCAATTCACTCATCCACATGCCTACTCCTGTGATGCCCATACCGACTTGGGGTGCTGCCGGTGTCCGCTGTTGCGGCTGTATTCTCCTCCCACAGCTCCCGGCCATGATGTCCACGGGCGTCTCATCTGCCCTGGTGCTTGACCACTAGTGTACAAACGCTGTAAGCTGTAACCATAGTTCAATTTGGGGGGGGTTCACCCACCCCTTCTCCTTCTATGGTATTTACTGTTAGACTATTTATGATAACTTTCTGTTGCAGAGACACCACGCAATTGCTCCTGACGAGCGTCTTGAAGCCGTGGAGCTATCAACTGCGGTGTTTGTATTCTATATGCGTTGTTCAGACCTACTGTACCTAGAATACCCTAAAGGGATTAGTGAGGTCATTGACCATGCAGATTGTATATTTACGTGCACAATTGTACATATATTCCATCTTTGAAATGGTGTGTGCTGAACAGGGATGAGCCCAGTCAGGAAAACCCCATTTTCCTTGTCAATGCCTTCAGTGAGAACTTCAAATGATAGAGATTAGGGAAGCATCCACTCGCTTTTCTTCTTTTTTTAAGGGTTTTTCTTACCCAATGCCATTAAAACAAAGTTCTATAAAATTCTATAAAACAAAATCAATGACTTTCCCTCACAGAGGTTTTCAGCATTTCTATATTGCAAATATAGCGCTACCCCCTTAGGGGTCGCTTGATGATGCTTGTCCCCAGTTATTGCCCTGACCTTGCAAGCCTCCTGACCTCTCTGACACTCCAAGTTCAGTCATATTTCAATTTGTAGGAGAGCACCGCGCTAGACTCTAAAAGAAACATTAACAACCCATAGCTGCAACCAAACAGTACTAACCATGTACTTGGAACTCGCACTATTTCATAAACAACAGGTTGCGCTAATGGTAGTGGCAAATAGATAAATGTGACATAAATCAAGTATAATAATACAAATGATAAAGTCCAGGAAAGTCATAAGTGATACAGATGAAAATAGAGGTATGGACGTATCTTCATAAGCATAGACCACCGTGCGATAGATCAGAATCAATAGTGACACCTCCACCTCACATCTACTAACTGCTTACCAGATGTAAGCGCATAAGCGCTTTGGCTGTACCCCAGCCCGGGTCCCCCCCGGGGATAAAAAAAATGGCAAACTCGAGGTCCTAATAAGGCAGATTTAACTTGAATAAACCAAAGGAGTAGTGGAGAGGGCTATCCGGATCCACCTCCCGGAAATCGTGGAGTGGCAGTCAGGAAAGGTTCGCTAAACCCTCCGGTTGAATCTGCAAGCAAAAGGTCAAAGTCCCTTGAAGATCTTTGACATGAATGTAGGCAGGTCACAAGGATATGGATTATGTCTCTTTCAGGTTGGATAGGCTAGGCCAGGGGATAAGATATTTCCAGCTGCTGGGTTTTGGGTAGTTAGAAGTTGGGAACTGCACCTGCAATTCTCCAGACCTGTTAAAAAAGTCATATTTCAGCAATAGATAATAATGGAACAAGAGAGACAATTTTTAGTGGCACCTCTATATTAAAGTGTTCCTTTAAAGTATGAATAACAGCACAGTGCTTGTGCTGTGTAATTTGTTCCTCTGTATCACCTAAAAAACCTGGCTGATCCTGCCCGGTTCTGCCCTCCACCCTTTAAATTGATCACGGTTTATCATGGCTGCTGAGCCCTGACACCGTGGTCAGTTTACATGCCTCTGCCATCCGCAGCTCTCCTCTGTCCTCCTCTGTACTCCCTCCCTGCCTGTCAGCTTTGTCAGTGTCCCTCCCCTCCTGCTGAGATAACGTTGTCACTTTCAGGCAATCCCCTGCCTTCCATAATGCTATGTGCCCTGTGTATGTGCTTCATTATGCCATTGTATACCTTATTTCCTTGTTAACCGACCGCCTCTCTCTCGACTGACGTCAGCGGGTTTTTTTTAGCCCCTCCCACTGTAGCTGTCTGATCGAGAGAGGGGAGAGGCGGCCATTCCTGTGAGCGCCAAGCGGCGCTAGGAAATAAGGTATAGAACTGCATTTTTTTAATGAAGCACATACACAGGGCATATAGTATTATGGAAGACACGGGATTGTCTGGAAATGACCAAGTGGGTTTACAACCACTTTAAAGTTTGATCAACAAGCATACCAAAGAAAGTATTTAGATAGGCGAAACAGTCTCTGTTAGAGCATAGAAACAGTACACACCAATCACAGTAGCAGCAATCCATTAGCAATGTTCTGCAGGCTTAAGCAGTGAAATGTAACCAGATACAACCGTTTGAATGCAACACTGGCAATGAAGAGGGGAAAGAGAGACTTACTAGTTGTCAGCTCCCTCTGAATCACGATGCAAGTGCATACACAAATTTGTATATGTAAAGTAGTGAGTGTACAGCTTGTATAACAATGTAAATTTGCTGTCCTCCTCAAAATAACTCAACACACAGCCATTAATGTCTAAACTGCTGGCAACAAAAGTGAGTACACCCCTAAGTGAAAACGTCCAAATTGGGCCCAAAGTGTCAATATTTTGAGTGGCCACCATTATTTTCCAGCACTGCCTTAACCCTCTTGGGCATGGAGTTCACCAGAGCTTCACAGGTTGCCACTGGAGTCCTCTTCCACTCCTTCATGAGGACATCACGGAGCTGGTGGATGTTAGAGACCTTGCACTCCTCCACCTTCCATTTGAAAATGCCCCACAGATTTTCAATAGGGTTTAGGTCTAGAGACATATGTATGTGTGTGGCGCTGCCCTCTTGAGGGTCGCAAGATAAGTCAATCTCTGACACACTGGGTTCACTCATATTGTTAGTTCCCCTTTAAATAGTGCACAGTAAAGTAATACACAAGATTGAGGAAATCAATAGCTTTTACTCAAAGTATATTGCTTGAAAAGAATTGCCATTCAACAGGGTATGTCAGTAATGCCCAAAATTGAACAAACGTTAAACACAAATGAATGACAAGATATATTACTTATGGTGCTATAGTTTCAACCAACATATATATGAGCAGGTCAGTATACTGTGCATGAGAGTGGGGCACAGGAGAGCAGGGCAATAACTTCTGAAGTGTCAGACCACTCTCTACTGCTCACTCACCTGACACCAGCAAACAGTAGGTGAACAATTATAAAACCGGTAATAGTAGATAAACAGGTATAACGCCAGCAAACAGTAGATAAACAAGTGTAACACCACAATAACAAATGCAGCAATATTCAACCTGCTCTGAGGGAGAGAGTTCTTTGGTGAATGCATCTATATAGCAAATTCTGACAATGCATTCTAGGTTCACTTAGCGGGGGAAAAGAAAACGAAGGGTAGTTGCAGTTCAATGTTCTTTGCTTGACAGTTCAGATGATCTTCAGCTAGCTTATATAGATTGACTGGTATATGCCACACAAAGGCTTACGCAACAAAATAAATTCCCAGGAAGTATACTGCAATGATATAAAGCACTTTTTCTGCAGCAGAACTAGGAAAGCTTCACAGAGATCACTGACTTTAAGCTGTAGGACTACATATAACAGCAATCTCATATAGTGTATGAATTCTTGTACTCCACTTCTATTCCCAAAATAAAGAACTAGGCCTTGATTAACATTAAATGTGAAGAATCTGGCTGTATATGCACAGTGTCTGTAAAGATGGGCTGCAGACCGCTCACCACAAGGGTCAGAGGCAGTGTTGCCAACCGCCCGTAAATTTACGGACAGCTTGTAAAAACAGGGCATATTTTTGCCGTCCGTAAAAGTCCGTAGCTGCTGATTTGTGCCAGTAAAAATGGCAGCAACTCATTCGGGTCAGAACTGCGCATGCACATTCAATTCCGGAAATCCCCGAGAACTTCCGATCCTGACCTGAGCCGCCCGAGTCGCGTGCACATGATGTCATTGGATTTTGCCCACCAGCCTATAGAAAGGCAAGAGCAGAGCGGGCGGACGGAGGAGCCTCCTGGACGTGGGACAGAGCGGGCTGCCTGGAGCGCACCGCTGACACACTGACAGAGCAGCAGACGCCGGAGATGGGACGGACATGTGGAGGACTGAGAGGGGGCGGACATGCAGGGCTGTACTGCACTGCAGGCGTGAGTTGAGTTCTAACTTCTTCTCAGTCAGTTACCTCCGAGTGCCTGGTCCAGGGCAGGCTGAATCTGATGGGTGGGTGGCTCTGGCTCAGGTGAACCGGTCCAGGGGTGTGTGATGTATGTGCAGTGCACTGTGCAGCAGGCCCAGGAAATCTCCCAATCACAGCCCACTGACTGAGCCCAGGTCCAGGCTGAGTCTGATGGTAGGTGGCTCAGGTGAACCGGGGGTGTTTGTGTTTGATATGGGTATTGTCAGTGTTTCCATGTTGTGTTTAAATATCGATTGTCTTAGTTTTTAATAGGAGTTCTACTTTTTTTCAAGTTGCCAGTAAAAAATGTGCTCTGCCAGTAAATTTTCTATGTTTTGCCAGTAAAAAACGCTGCTGGAGTTTGGCAACACTGGTCAGAGGATGCAGATGATGTATCCGCCACTGAGAATGATGATGATGACAAGGATGGAGATGATGATGATGTTGATTACTCCAGTCTCTGGCTCCTAGAATCGGCATCCACCACCTTTCACCGCGATTCTCCCGCATCGATCGCCCAAGCGGGATGCATGGATCAGGAACAGGCTCCACTTGGTGCAGGGCAGGTCTTTCAGGCTGAAGTCCTGCAGAGTTTTTGAATTGCTCAGTCTGTGGAAGTAGGCCGCAATTCAGCCACCATCTACACAGGGTCCTGCTTTGTCAATTTGTGCCGTCTAGAGAGAGCTTGCTAGACCTCAGCCTCTGCTTAACCCCTACAGATCAGCGCTATTGCCGAAGTACGGCTCCAGCGCGGATCTGAAATGCCGGAACGACATCCATGGACGTCGTCCCCTGTGCACACTCCCGGCACGCCCCCTGGCGGTAGAGACCCACGATCGCCTGACAGAGCTGTAAACACGGCGGTTCTCCGTTCTGTTACAGGGGACATGACAGATCTACTGATCCCTGTCACTGGGATCAGTTAGATCTGTTATGTCCCGGCCAGCCCCGCCCCCCCACAGTTAGAACACACCCAGGGAACATATTTAACCCCTTCACTGCCCCCTGCAGGTTAACCCCTTCACTGCCAGTGACATTTACACAGTAATCACTGGATATTTAAAATTCTGATCGCTGTATAAATGTCATTGGTCCCAAAAATGTCCGACATTTCTGCTGCAATATCGCAGTCCTGATAAAAATCGCAGATCGCCGCCATTACTAGTAAAAAAAAAAATAAAAACAAAAACGCCTTAAATCAATTCCCATAGTTTGTAGATGCGATAACTTTTGTGCAAACCAATAAACGCCGATTTGCGATTATTCTTTTTTACCAAAAATATGTAGAAGACTATATATCGGCCTAAACAGATGAATAATTTTTTTTTTTTTTTTTTTTATGGATTTGTATTTTAGCAAAAAGTAAAAAATATTGTTCTTTAATACCACCAAAAGAAAGCTCTATTTGTGGGGAAAAAAGGACGCAAATTGTATTTGTGTACAACGTCGCATGACCGCGCAATTGTCATTCAAAATGCGACAGCGCTGAAAGCCGAAAATTGGTCTGGGCAGGAGGGGGGTTTAAGTGCCCAGTAAGGAAGTGGTTAAATAGTCTCTCCCATGAGGTACCTCTTCTCCCAGGAACCCTCATCTGCTGCACAGCCTGATGGGAGATGTAGTTCTACTACAGTACAGCCAGGGGGCGAATCTTCACAAGCGAACTACAACCCCCAGAGTTCATCTCTCTTGTCACTGCTAGAGTCACAGGACAGTAGACTGGCACTAGGAGGAAACCGCTGCATTAAGCCCAAAGGCTGAAACGTCTCTGAAGCCGGGAGTATGCATACCCAGTGGCGTAGCGTGGGTTGTCAGTGCCTGGGGCGAGGTAAGTAGTTTGTGCCCCCCCAACCCGCGGACTTACCTATTTTCAACTAGCTCCGGTCTGGTCACATGTTCCCCTGTGTTAGTAAGCTGTGGCTGAAAGGGAGAGGAGAGCGTGCTTGACAATGGCTGGTAAAGTCTGGAGTGGTGACATCATGCATGGGCTCCTATGTCTCATCTGTTGTTGGTGGTTCTTCCTCTCCCCTGCATAAACCACTGGCTCACACAGGGGATGACATGACCGGACAGCCTGAAAATATGTGTTTACATCTTTTATACATAGGTTAGCCATCATAGGCGTTAGGAGGGGGGATTTTATAAAATTTCAGTTAATGAAAGCTACATATGTCAAATGCACACTATAATACTTGTTGCAGCACCGTGCACTTGGGATCAATACCCAGTAGGGTTTTGTATTCAACCTTTTCGATTTTTTCTATATATATATATATATATATATATTGGTGTATATATATATATATAAAAAGTCAAAACGGCTAAATACAAAATCCTACTGGGCATTGATCCCAACTGCACAGTGCTGCAACAGGTATTATAGTGTGAATTTGACATATGTAGCTTCCATTAACTGAAGGCTCTTGAGTGTCAGTAGGGAGTTGAGGGATAGCCACCCAGTAGGCTGACAGCGGGACTGAAACAGCAACAGATGTGATGAGATGGATAGTGCAAGTCTTAGGGCCAGGTTGCACGGATACAGTCCCGATCCAGTGATCTGTGTCACAGCAATGCAGATTCCCTGAGATGAATGTTGCAGTGGTCGTCTAGGCCAGGGTTTCTCAACCCGTGGTACGCGTACCCCTGGGGGTACGTGTACCACGGGCAGGGGGTACGCTGCACAGAGCTGAGTGAGACTTCACTCTCGCTTCTGTTGCAGCTGCCTCCTTCACAATACAGATCGCCGCTGCCACCCGGAGACTGACAGTCTCTGGGCGGCTTAGCGGCGTGTGTGTGAGAGGAGGAGGAAGGTGGGGGATTCGAGGAAGGAGGAGGGTTCTGGAGGCAGGGCTCTTCAGCCGCAATATGCTGGCGCGCCGCTCGCCCTCTCCTTTCAGAAGCCCGCCATGGCTTCTCTCCGCTCGCTGCCCAGGAGGGGAGGGGGGATGCCTGAGGGGGGGGGGG
>BLSH010499426.1:413099-431465 GCA_018402905.1 Glandirana rugosa
CGGGCGGTTTACGTCGGAGTAGTTACGTCACGGGTGGTTTACGTCGGAGTAGTTACGTCACAGGTGGTTTACGTCGGAGTAGTCACGTCACGGGTGGTTTACGGCGGAGTATGGGCACTGCATTGATGAGGCTGCATTTGGTGGGCACTGCATTGATGAGGCTGCATTTGGTGGGCACTGCACTGATGAGGCTGCATTTGGGCACTGCACTGATGAGGCTGCATTTGGTGGGCACTGCACTGATGAGGCGGCATTTGGTGGGCACTGCACTGATGAGGCGGCATTTGGTGGGCACTGCACTGATGAGGCTGCATTTGGTGGACACTGCATTGATGAGGCTGCATTTGGTGGGCACTGCATTGATGAGGCTGCATTTGGTGGGCACTGCATTGATGAGGCTGCATTTGGTGGGCACTGCACTGATGAGGCTGCATTTGGGCACTGCACTGATGAGGCTGCATTTGGTGGGCACTGCACTGATGAGGCGGCATTTGGTGGGCACTGCACTGATGAGGCGGCATTTGGTGGGCACTGCACTGATGAGGCTGCATTTGGTGGACACTGCATTGATGAGGCTGCATTTGGTGGGCACTGCATTGATGAGGCTGCATTTGGCGGGCACTGCACTGACGAGGCTGCATTTGGTGGTCCCTGCATTCAGGACGCTGCATTTGGTGGGCACTACACAGGTAGGCTCTGTGTGTGTGTGTGTGTGTGTGTGTGTGTGTATCTTTCATTGCAGCATGCACACATACAATGATATTGAACACGAACAAAAACCATCACAAACATACTGACATTACACACACACACAAACCATGACACCCAAACAATAGAAATTACTTTCTCGAGAGAGGGGTACTTAGGAATTTTTTTTTAGACCTGCAGGGGTACTTCACCGTAAAAGGTTGAGAAACACTGGTCTAGGCCACAGAGACCCACTATGTCCACCCCCCCCAGAATCCTCCTTGCTTCACCAGCTTTCTGTTATATGTAGTCCAGTCAGCCTTAAGGAACGCAGTATGTATTGACAGGGGGACTACAGGTCCCAAGATCCTCTGCTATACAGGAGAATTTGCCCAGATCCTGCAAACAGGAAATTATGTAGTTATTCGAATACTGGGCATTAGAGGGAAAGACTAAATCCACAGTCCCGTTTGTAAGTGTCACTGAAGATTATATCATAGCCAGCAACTGGCTACACAAAAAAAATCACACTCAGACTCCCAGGTTATCCATACCTCCCAACTCTCTAAGATGGGAATGAGGGATACCTAATAGCAAAAGTATATAGGCATACGACACACCCCCTGCCCCCCCTTAAAGGAGAATTGTGCAAAAAGAATGATTGGTTAAACCCACAATTGCTTTTTTCCATTACTATTCCTTTATATTGGCTTTTGAAATTTACAAATGCAGCAGTTTAGAAAATTGGATGAAAGGTTTAGCACTGGGAAATACTTTTTGATATATACTTTGCTACAATGTAAAGTAGTACAGCTTGTATAACAGTGTAAATTTGCTGTCCTCTCAAAATAACTCAACACACAGCCATTAATGTCTAAACCGCTGGCAACAAAAATGAGTACACCCCTGAGTGAAAACGTCCAAATTGGGCCCAAAGGGGTAGATTTACTAAAGGAAAATCCACTCTGCACTACAAGTGCACTGCAAGTGCACTTGGAAGTGCAGTCGCTTTAGATCTGAGGGGAAGATCTGAAATGAGGGGAAGCTCTGCTGATTTTATCATCCAATCATGTTCAAGCAAAATGCTGTTTTTATTTTCCTTGCATGTCACCCTAAGATCTACAGCGACTGCACTTCCAAGTGCACTTGCAGTGCACTTGTAGTGCAGAGTGGATTTGCCTTTAGTAAATAGACCTCACTGTGTCAATATTTTGTGTGGCCACCATTATTTTCCAGCGCTGCTTTAACCCTTTTGGGCATGGAGTTCAACAGAGCTTCACAGGTTGCCACTGGAGTCCTCTTCCACTCCTCCATGGTGACATCACAGAGCTGGTGCATGTAAGAGATCTTGTGCTCCTCCACCTTCTGTTTGAGGATGCTCCACAGATGCTCAATAGGGTTTAGATCTGGAGATATGCTTGGCCAGTCCATCACCTTTACCCTCAGCTTCTTTAGCAAGGCTGCGGTCGTCTTGAAGGTTTGTTTGGGGTCTTTATCATGTTGGAATACTGCCCTGTGGCCCAGTCTCCAAAGGGAGGGGATCATGCTCTGCTTCAGTATGTCATAGTACATGTTGGCATTCATGGTTCCCTTAATGGACTGTAGCTCCCCAGTGCTGGCCGCGCTCATGCAGTCCCAGACCATGACACTCCCACCACCATGCTTAACTGTAGGCAAGACACACTTGTACTCCTCACCTGGTTGTTGCCACACACGCTTGACACCATCTGAACCAAATAAGTTTATCTTTGTCTCATCAGACCACAGGACATGGTTCCAGTAATCCACGTCCTTAGTCTGCTTGTCTTCAGGAAATTGTTTGCGGGCTTTCTTGTGCATCATCTAAAGAAGAGGCTTCCTTCTAGGATGACAGCCATGCAGACCAATTTGATACAGTGTGTGGCGTATGGTCTGAGCACTGACAGGCTGACCCCCCCACCACTCCTTCAACCTCTGCAGCAATGCTGGCAGCACTCATACGTCTATTTCCCAAAGACAGCCTCTGGATATGACACTGAGCACATACACTCAACTTTGGTTGCCCATGGTGAGTCCTGTTCTGAGTGGAACCTGTCCCGTTAAACCGCTGTATGGTCTTGCCCACCGTGACCGCCTAGGTCATCTTTATGTAGAGCAACAATTCTTTTTTTCAGATCCTCAGAGAGATCTTTGCCATGTTGAACTTCCAGTGACCAGTATAAGAGAGTGAGAGTGCTAACACTAACGAGTCACATAACACTGGGGAGGGAAAATGACTAATTGGGCCCAATTTGGACATTTTCACTTAGGGGTGTACTCACTTTTGTTACCAGCGGTTTAGACATTAATAGATGTGTGTTGAGTTATTTTGAGCGGACAGGAAATTTACACTGTTATACAAGCTGTACACTCACTACATTGTAGCAAAGTGTAATTTTTTCGGTGTTGTCACATGAAAAGATATAATAAAATATTTACAAAAAAATTTGAGGGGTGTACTCACTTTTGTTGCCAGCGGTTTAGACACTTCAGATCCGCACTATAGATGATTGACAGCTATAGCGCGAAACTGAAATGCCGGGGCGCTGTCAGTTGACGTCCTCCACTTTGCGTGCTCCAGGCACACTCTCGCAGCTGCTGGCAGGGCGCGCCCGGTGCGCACTGTGTGAGCGTGCCCGTGGGTCAGTCGGACTTGATGTCTGCCGGAAACCCGTGATCCCTTCACAGAGAGCCAGAACGGGGAACCGCCGATGTAAACATGGCAGTTCCCAGCTCTGTGAGGGGGGGCATGACAGATCTACTGATCTCTGTGATCGGGATCAGCTAGATCTGTTATGTCCCTGTCAGCCCCACCCCCATACAGTTAGAACACATACAGGGAACACATTTAACCCCTTGATTACCCCCTTAGTGTTAACGCCTTCCCTGCCAATGACATTTATACAGTAATCAGTGGCTATTTTTAGCTCTGATCGCTGTATAAATGTCATTGGTCCCAAAAAATTGTCAAAAGAGTCAAAAATGTCCAACATGTCCACCTCTATATAGCAGTCCTGATAAAAATTGCAGATCACCGCCATTACTAGTAAAAAAAAATAATAATAATAATAAAGCCATAAACCAATTTACCATAGATTGTAGGCGCTATAACTTTTGCACAACCTAATCAATATACGCTTATTGCAATTTTTTTTACCAAAAATATGTAGAAGAATATATATATATATTGGCCTAAACTGAGGAATAAATTATTTTTTTTATTTATTTTTTTTTTGGATATGTATTATAGCAAAAAGTAAAAAAAAAATTTCTTTTTTCAAAATTGTCACTCATTTTTTTGTTTATAGCGCAAAGAATAAAAACCGCAGAGCTGATCAGATACGATCAAAATAAAGCTCTATTTGTGAGAAAAAAAGGACGGCAATTTTGTTTGGGTACAACATGACTGTGCAATTCTCATTCAAAAGAGTGACAGTGCTGAAAACTGAAAATTGGTCCGGGCAGGAGGGGGGTTTAAGTGCCCAGTAAGCAAGTGGTTAATGGCTGTGTGTTGAGTTATTTTGAGGGGACAGCAAATTTACACTGTTATACAAGCTGTACACTCACTACTTTACATTGTAGCAAAGTGTAATTTCTTCAGTGTTGTCACATGAAACAATATAATAAAATATTTACAAAAATGTGAGGGGTGTACTCACTTTTGTGAGATACTGTATATACAACAAGCAGGGAATGCTAAGCAAAGTCGTAACAGAGCCAGGGTCATACACGGGAGATCAAGCAGAGAGAGCTGCGAGAGATGGAGAGAGTAGGTGGGAAGGGATCAGGGTCCAGGAACAGTATCAGGGTCCAGGAACAGGATTAGGAACTCAGGAACACAGGAACACCGGTCAGGGGCACCTGGAGACAAAACACCAAGGCAGGAATGAAGAGTATTGGCAGGGTTTAAATACACTTCTTTCAACCAGCATCAGGTGATGACTGATTGCATTAGATCAGTGGTGTCAAACTCAATTTCATTGTGGGCCACATCAGCATTATGATTGCCCATAAAAGGGCCGGTTGTATCTTTAAGACTATGTCCAGAGCATCCCCTTCCCTTACATTAGATGTCAAGAGTCACCCCCACCATCAGAAGTTGAATCCTCCACCCTCCCTTGCATCAAAGTGCACCCCCTTACCTTATGCTGCTGCTGGGAAGAAGCTGGATGCATTGCTGGAAAGCAGAAAGTACAGGGTCTGGAGGTGGGCTGGAGCTCTCCTGCAGCTGCAGGACAGGTGCGAGGGCCACATGAAATGGATTGGAGGGCCGGATTCGGCCCGCGGGCCTTGTGTTTGACACCTGTGCATTAGATGATGTGAGCTTCTGGCTGCTGAAAGACACCCGCTGGTGGATACTGGAACTGCAGTCTATGGATCTGGGGGCCACAGTGCCACCAGCAGGTGAGCCCTTTCCTGACAAATAGTCATGTCTCTCCTAAAAGCCTAGCACACAGCTGCCCAATTAGTTTGCTGGTGCTGAAAACACAGACCCAGGATTGGAGATGTCATCCTTCCCAGATCGATGCAAAATATCCAGGCTCCGGGTCCCAAACCAGGTTTTACCAACTGATAAGGAAACTGAAAAGTCAGTTTCCTCTAAATGACACAAGCTCACTGGAGCCCCTTAACCTGCATGCGCGAGAATCCTGGGCCATTTACTCTTTTAACAACATGGCAGGGCATAGCACTGCCACACTTCAAATTGATGGCAGTTCATAGTAGTAGAAGATGCATCACATGCATGTAAAGGATTGACACAAAACATAGCAACCCTTCCATCAATCAAATGCTATCTATCTGAACAGATGCTCGTGGTGTACACAGATGGACAGAAAATCTTTACATTAAAGAAATAGTATTATCTAAAGACACACATCCCAGGCAGAAACCCTGGGTAAAAGTCCTATTACTGCCAAGGGTGAAAAAATAATTTGTTGTGACCAGCTACTGATAAGAAAAAAATATATCCATTCTCACCAGGCTATCTGCAACAATTCAGCTTGTTTGCATTGCCATAAAATGTAATGTATTCTGTTTGAAAGGCATGTTACCCCTGAGTAAATATATGCTTATGAATGTACAAAATTGGGATCTTGTTATTCTTTACATCACGTATAATAGCCATAGTTTCATTAGGTTTATAAATATTTGGTTGTCAAGCTCTATTAAGCAGTTATCTTTTCCCACTAATGCTTTTTAGAACAAACTTCCAGTCAGCACCTCTGATACTGGTAAAGCATGCCCATGGTTGTAGTTTTCATTGTTACCGAATGAATACCAGGTAATAACTGTTTGCAAACATTTTGTGTTTAGTTTCTTTAAATTATTTATTAGCACCCGGAATTGTCATTCTTATGAATGCCAATGACAAAAGCAATAGAAAAACAGTAGTAGTGGTGTGATGCTACTTTATTTTGTTCAAGGGCTGGGACTCTTAAAAGGTAACAAATTTAATGAATGTACACCTGGGCACTTTATAATCATAAGGATTCTTAGATTTTAAGGCCAGGTAGTGATAATAATTTATACAGAACTTTAGGTATATTACCTGTGATGGAACTGCTTTGCACCCCAATTAGGACCCTCTCCCCTCCGCCCCTGCACCCTCTCCACCAAACAGTGCCTCCTGCCCCCCAAACCATTCCAGCAGACCGATAGCTAATACCAGCCCTGTTACCCCAAGCATCATACACAGACAAGATGTTGGGATAAGAATCAATGGAATGACTCTTTATTGACCAGAACTACAAGTTTTTATACACTTCAAAAGTAGGTCAGTAACCACAATAAAACCAAATAGTTACCTAAAACATCACACAATTGCTTAGATAACGAGGTAGAGCTAACACAATACCAATCCCATCATAGGAACCTCCAAGAGTTACAGACAGACAAAGATATTGCTGCTCCTGGTGAAATTAATCTGAGATCCGAGGAATCAGGTGCCAGCCCCAGCTCACCACTGCATAAATCCAGTAACCGAAAGAACGGCTGCACTCCACCACGGATCAAAAATAATGAAATGTATTATACACCACCAACACCAGGACACAGACTAGGTTGACATGTTTCACACTGCTCTGCTTTTCACACTGCTCCGTGTGCTTTCTCAAATCCTCCAAGAGTTAGCCAAATTAGCCAACAAACAGAAACAATAAGTGAATGGGAATTCACACCTAGACAATGCTTTGATTAATCAGGAATCCCAGGCAGTATTCAAGAAGACCCAGGGCTGTCCAAATTTTATTAACCTCCTTTATTTTCACATACATCTACTTAATGAGTTTCAAGTTGGCAGAGACCATCATGGCTTCCTTGACTGTTAAATGTAATAATGTCCTCTTGCATCATATAACAGGACATCTGCCTAAATGCTTGTAGCTCCCTTGAATGCCAGGGCCCATAGTCAGTAGGCTAGAGGCTAGCCTGCAATCCCCTCCACAAGCCCTGGAAATTCACTACATCAGCTTGTCGCTGGGAAGAGGGGCCATCTGCCCTGGATCCCTGGAACTCTGGAGTTGGTGCCTGTGCTGGGCAGAGGTTGGTAGCACTCTGCTCTGATGTCAGCGCTTCTGCTGGGGACCCCATATCATCCACTCTGGCTAAATGTTGGGAAGGGAGAAGCTGGCTTCTTCCACTCCCAGACTGTGGATCTGCCACTTGGGAGGGGGAATGGTTTTCTGCCCTCTCTGCATCGTTGACTTTCAATGGAGAAGAAGAACCACCACCTTCTCACCATGGGCATCCAGAACCACCACGGGTGTGGGGCAGATGTCTTGAACCCTCTATCCCTTACACAGCTTTAGACCTGGGCCCCCGTCTGACCACCAACATTCCCCAGGGCCCGCCCACTGGCCATCCCACCACATCTGCCCACTGGTCAGGGGTATACACATATTGCAGCCGCAGTAGGAATTATGCACCCTGTCACACTTACCAGGTGTAGCCTGCCAAGCATGACCCATTCAAGTGAAGTGAAATGTGCAATGCATGCTAATGTGGGATCCAAGGGGTTAAAAAAACAGTGCACAGGCAGCACAGCCTCACCCAATGCTTGCAATAAGACCTTGCACCGAACCATAGGTGCTGGAGGTCCCAAGCTTGGACCAATTGTTGCCCAGGGGGCCCTCTCTATTTGACCCAAGTTTGGTATTTTTATCGGCTATGGTTCGGGGGAACGGTCTCCCCAAACCGAGTGTCCCCCTTCCATAGAGTTCAATGTTAAAGACTGCTAAAGTCTTTGTTGTAAGGGCCCCTTGAGACACTGGGGACCCTTACAACAGTATTGCCTGTACCCCCCTGATGGCGGCCCTGCCAGGGGCTCCCTAATCGGGATAGTAGGAGAGGTTGTTCCCCGCACAAACCAGACTCCACCGCCAGGATTGTGACAGTAATGGACAGCCATGACGGAGTCTGTGCGGGGACCCTCTCCGATTAATGAACTGTGCCAGCACCTGGCCGGCCTTACACAGGCCGTAAAGAGCATACAAGAGGGCTACACGTGGCTTAAAGAGTGAGTACAAGAGCTCTCTGCATACTCTGCATCTGGGACTGCACCAGCTGCTGTTCATACTGTTGTTGCATTACTGTCTGAACCTAAGGTCCCCACACCCAAACGCTTCTCCTGAGACTGCAGGAAGTTCCGGGCGTTCAGAAATGCCTGCAAACTGTACTTTTCACTTCAGACCAGTACGTTTTCCCTGGAAACCACCAAAGTGGGCTTTGTGATTTCCCTCTTGCTCGGAGACCCCCAGGCCTGGGCTCACCATCTTCTGGAGCAAAAAGCAGTTGCTGTTTCTAACCTAGCCCAGTTCTTCCACGCCATGGCCCAACTATACGAGGATCTGCATCAAACCACCACGGCCAAAGCCGCCCTCCATGCCCTCCAGCAGACTATGCCTCTGAATTCCAGCGTTGGATCGCCGACACGGACTGGAATGATGCGGCTCTTTGTCACCAGCTCTATTTAGGGCTATCTGAGGCCTTGAAGGATGAGCTTGTCCGAGTCGGGGTTCCCTGTCCGCCCTTATTAACTTGGCCATCCAAATCGATTGGTGCCTTAGGGAACGTAGGGCCGAGAGATCAGTGGCCCCATCACGCCCCTCCTGGATGCTATCCCGGGTGCCGAGTTACCCCAGTCCAGTGCCCTCCGCTTCTACGGCACCTCAGATCTGCACCTGCAGATCTGCTGGAACCTATGCAACTTGGGCTCCTTCGTCCCTCTCTTACTCATGAGGAGAAGCAACGCCGCAGGAATAACAACCTGTGTTTCTACTGCGGTGAACCTGGACATTATATGAGAACCTGCCCAGCTAAGTTACGTAAGTGCTCTACAGTTTCATCTAGTGCCATGTCTGTACCGACCACATAACACCACTTACTTGGCTCTCCCAATTTCTTTACAGCTCCCAGAAGAGAATATTCTGGTCCACACGATTATTGACTCCGGAGCTTGCAGCTGTTTCAAAAAAAGCTACCCTTTTCTGTACTCGTTTTGGACACTACAAGTACCTGGTCATGCAACGCTCCTGCAACGTTCCAACACTTTGTGAACGACATTTTTAAAGACTACCTAGACCTGTTTGTTATCATCTACTTAGATGACATTTTGATTTTCTCTGCCACTCTGGACGATCACCGTCAACATGTAGCAAAGGTACTAAGCCGCCTCCGCCAGCACGGGCTCTACTCCAAAGCGGAGAAGTGTGACTTTGAGCGCTGCAGCATCCCCTTCCTGGGATTAATCATATCGGTCACGGGTGTCACCTGGAATGGCCCATACCGCTGGATAAAAAGGGTGTTCAACGTTTCATTGGATTCGCCAACTTTTACAGGAAATTTATAAGGGGGTTCTCAGCCATCATCTCACCGATTACTCAGCTTAACAAACAAAGCATTCGCTTCCAGTGGACAAGCGGGGCACGGGCGGTTTTTGAGAAACTCAAGAAACTTTTTACCTCTGCACCTATTCTGAAACATCTAGACCCAACATTGCCATACGTCCTAGAAGTTTACGCTTTGGAAACAGGAATGTTACAGGGAGACGTTTGACAAAAAAAGGAGGGGGGAGCTGAACCTGGAGCCTGGCGAACAACATGTGAGTGACGTGAGCAGCGACGTGTGCAGATTGGAGGAAGGGGTGGTGGTCGCACAGAGGCACCAGCACAGCAAAAGAGGAAGCAGATTGCAAAAGCGGAGTGACCGTCCCCTAGACAGTACGCCTGCTACTACCCACTGCACCCAGGGACCTAGCACACCAAAGGCAGCTCAAAGGAGTTCCCTGGCGTGGCAGTTCTTCAAACAATGTGCTGATGACAAGACACCAGTGGTTTGCACGCAATCAGAGCCTGAAGCGAGGCATAAATGTTCTAAACCTGAGCACAACCTGCATGACCAGGCATCTACATCTAAAGCACGAGCTGCAGTGGAATAAGCACCTCAAAATCCAAGAAAGGTCTCAGGCTCCTCCTGCTTCCTCTTGTGCTGCTGCCTCGGCCTCTTCCTCCACCTCTACAGTGCCAGTGTCATCTGCCACAAAGCAAACAGACGATGTGACAGCAGCACCACCATGTCCGCCACCATCCCCAAGCATTTCCGCACCATGGTCCCATGGAAGCTTACAACTGTCTATTTCCCAAACACTGGAGAGAATGAGGAAGTACCCCCTTACCCACTCGTGATCCCTGGCCCTGAATGCCAGCATTTCAAAATTCCTGGCCTTTGAAATACTGTCATTCCGTCTGGTGGACATGGACAGTTTTAAAAACCTGATGGCGGTGGCTGTCCCACAGTACGTGGTTCCCAGCCGCCACTACTTTTCCAGGCGAGCCATCCCTTCCCTGCACAAACAAGTCGGGGACAAGATCAAGTGTGCACTGCAAGGTCCACATAACCACTGACACGTGGACTTATAAGCATGGGCAGGGACGCTATATCTCGCTAACTGCACACTGGGCAAATGTAGTGGCAGGTGGGCCTGAGGTGGATAGCAGTTTGGCGCATGTCCTTCCACCACCAAGGGTTGCATGGCATTTCTCTTTGCCTCCTGTTGCCTCCTCCTCCTACTCCGCTTCCTCCTCCTTTACCACCTCCTCATCCGGTCAGCATAACACCTTCACCACCAACATCAGCACATCCAGGGGGAAACGACAGCAGGCTGTTTTAAAACTGATATGTTTGGGGGATAAACCCCACACTGCGCAGGAGCTGTGGACGGACATTGAACAACAGACCGATGAGTGGTTGTTGCCACCGAGCCTCAAGCCCGGCCTGGTGGTGTGCAATAATGGGCGAAATCTCATAGCAGCTCTGGGCCTAGCCGGTTTGATGCACATCCCTTGCCTGGTGCATGTGCTGAATTCGGTGGTGCAGAAATTTCTAAAAAACTACCCGGATATTTCAGAGCTGCTGCAAAAAGTGCGGGCCATCTGTGCGTGCTTTCGGCATTCTCATCCTGCTGCTGCTCGCCTGTCTGCGCTGCAGCGGAACTTCGGCCTTCCCGCTCACCGCCCCCTATGCGATGTGCCCACAAGGTGGAACTCCACCTTGCACATACTGGAGAGACTGTGCGAGCAGCAGCAGGCAATAGTGGAGTTTCACCTGCAGCAAGCACGGGTCAGTCACTCTGCGGAACAACACCACTTCACCACTTTACCATCAACGAGTGGGCCTCCATGCGAGACCTGTGTACCATATTGCGGTGTTTCGAGTACTCCACCAACATGGCCAGTGCTGATGATGCTGTTCTCAACGTTACTATCCCAATTCTATGCCTCCTTGAAAAAACACTTTGGGCGATGATGGAAGAGGATGTGGCACAGGAGGAAGAGGAGGAGGAAGAGGGGTAATTTCCACGGTTATCGGGCCAGTCATTCACAAGTGGCTCGGAGGGTGGTTCCCTGCACAAGCATAGGCCAGGTAAAAAAATTTCAAGGCAGGGCACAGTTCTGGAGGATGAGGAGGACAGCAGGGTGGCACCCAATGCAGCTCGTGGGCATCACTGGACTGTGGCTTGGGGGGATACGGATGATAAACCTCCCACAGAGGACAGCGCCAGTGCATCAAACCGGCTAGGCCCAGAGCTGCTATGAGATTTTGCCCATTATTGCACACCACCAGGCCTCTGGGCAGCGTGGCACACATGAGCAACTACATGCTGCAGTGCCTGCGCAACGACAGCGGAGTTGCCCACATTGTAACTTGTGCTGATTACTGGGTGGCCACCCTGCTGGATCCCCATTACAAGGACAACGTGCCCTCCTTAATTCCCTCACTGGAGCATGATCAGAAGACTACAAGCGCACGCTGGTAGACGCGCTGCTGAGGGCATTCCCAAATGACACTGGGGGCTCAGGGGAAGCACAAGGCGAAGGAGGAGGAAGAGGTCGCCAACGCAGTTGTGGCACCGCCAGCACCTCAGAAGGCAGGGTTAGCATGGCCAAAATGTGGAAAAGCTTTGTCAGCAGCACGCCCCAACAAACAGCACCACCAGCTGATAGGCAATGTCTAAGCAAGAGGCAGCATTTCAGCAACATGGTGCAAGAGTATGTGTGCACACGCCTACACGTACTGACTGATGGGTCTGCCCCATTCAACTTCTGGGTCTCCAAATTGGCCACATGGTCTGAGCTTGCCCTTTATGCCTTGGAGGTGCTGGCCTGCCCTGCAGCCAGTGTATTGTCTGAACGTGTGTTTAGCATGGCAGGGGGCGTTATTACAGACAAGCGCGGGCCGCCTGTCCAAGGTGGACAAGCTAACGTTTATTAAAATGAACCAGGCATGGATCCCACAAGACATTTATACCGGCCTCATACAGGCATTGGTATACTTAAGTGAACTTATTCTTTTTTTTTTTTTATAGAACATAAGTCTTTATTGGAATTTGTAACAGGAGAAGCATGAAAAATAAACCAAGATACTTTTTATATGGAAAAAGTGAACCCATGCTAGAACATCTCTGGGTTTGTCTGCAGATAGTGATCTTTTTTTTTTTTTATATGTTTCAATATTTTGAGGGCTACCCCAATTAGAAAAAAAACCCCAAATAAACAAAAAACAGTGTTGGCTACCTCCTCCTCCACCACCGCTTCCACCTACACCACCACGGTCACCGCCTCCTCAACCTCCTACTCCACATCCACCTCCTCCTCCATTTTTTATGTGATTTTAAGTTATTTCCCTATCCACATTTTTTTGGGCACTTGTCCTACTCTTACCCCCATTTTGCTTCCTTTTGCAGTCCTCTAGCCCTTTCCAGGACTTTTTTAGAGCCATTTTAGTGCCCAAAAGTTCGGGTCACCATTGACTTCAATGGGGTTCAGGGTCAAGTTCGGGGCCGAACTCAAACTTTTTCGTGAAGTTCGGCCGAACCCGCCGAACCCGAACATCCAGGTGTCCGTTCAACTCTAGTCCCGTTCTAAATCAATTGAAAAAATCTTCTGGGCATCTCATAACCCCCTATCCCCATCCAAGTTAAATCCCCTAATAAAACAACAAAAACAAAGCACTTGGACTGATTAATGACTCTGGATGTCTGAGAGGAGTGTGACTGTTTGGGCCGGGTCACAGGTGAAGCACTAACTTCAGCAACCCCTACGGGGGCATGGCTACACATATGAATGCACATCAAACCTTTTGCATGTAAACGCACATCCTGTGCCGTAAAATGCATGTTGCTGCAGCTCATCAGCAGGAACGAGTGCTTGTCCTAATGATCATTGTCATTGAGACAGAAAATAGTGGGAAATCCAAAATGGGGGTAAATCTTATAAGAAGGATGCCTGTTATGGTGGCAGCCGATTGCAGAGATTTTATCTCACTTCCTCTTGTGCCTCTAAGACAGGATGTAAAAGCAAATCACCAAATGCCGCACAAAAAAAAAAAACTGACAGGGCTTTTATCCTTTCTACTCTATCCACACAAAAATTGGAAAAATTGGCATATTAAATATTGCTATTTTTAAAAACATTGGTGAACTTTTATATTTACAAAGGAATCACACAGATTATGCAATAAATGCATGAATTCTTTACCTGCTCATAAAACAATGTATAAAGTCACATGCTCCAAATATGACAAAGTACAGATCATTATTACATTTTGCCATATTGAACCATACCCAGATTTTGTGAAACATTAAAACACATTATAACTACTACCTGAAGGGGTCAGTAGAGGACAGAATTTGATTGTACGCCATTTATTTTTTACAGTCTCATGCAGAAGCTATCATAGCTAAACTGGGGCTAATAGTGGGAGCAATAAAATAGATTATATAGATTTGGTAACTGACTTTGGTTCCATTAATAAATAACACTGCATAAGGAATTTCAGACTGTTTATATGTAACTGCAAAATATCAGCTGCAGATAAGCTACAATTAAAGCCGTATTAAACCCTAAAGCAAACATTTAGGGGAAGATTTACTAAAATTGGTACACACAGAATCTGGTGCAGCTGTGCATAGTAACCAATCAGCTTCTAGGTTTTTACCCTCATGGGTTTGAAATTGTGCAAGTTCAGCTGAACTCTCACAATTTCAAACCCGCATTCAGTGCGAGTCCAGGGGTGATTTGAAAGACATATGTTCGGGTTCATACACAGATGTCTATTGAAATTGCCCCCGAAGTCACCAAAAGTAGTGCAGGAATTACTTTTGGAAATCTGCATTGCACCAATTGGGACAGTGCCGTTCCCGGATATAGGCTGCGATTTAGCATGGAATTTGATATGTTAAATCATTGTGCTGATGTGAACGGGGGCTTATTGTCAAAGCTGAATTGAACAAGCTGAAGTTAAAAGCTTAATGGTTATGTAGCCATGAGCTCCCTTGAGAGTGACTGGTAGTAGTGGTTCACCTTATAGCTGCCCTCAATCACACCATATTTCACACATCCGTAGACACTGACCAGGCCAGCTCTTGTTTTTGTTGTTTTATTTAGGGGAAATAACTTGGATGGGGAAAAGGGATGACTGTGGGATGCCCAAAGAATTATAGTACAAGAACTCCATATACACTCCTGTATATGCGCACTTCACTGCAGACCGTCCCTCTGCAGACTGTTACTCCTCACAACTCTCCAGCACTCAACTTGCTGACCGTTTCTCCTGCAGTTCTCTCTCCAGCACTGAACTTAGTAAATCATCACTCCATTACTTCTCTCCAGCACTGAACTTAGTAAATCATCACTCCATTACTTCTCTCCAGCACTGAACTTAGTTTCCAGCTTGAAAGGAAATGTATCAAGCTTCTCTGTTCCTTTCTCTTCACCAAGGCTAGCACATTGCGAGGCCTTCTCTCAGCAGAACCTCTGGAACCCCCATTACAGGCCAGGGATCACAGGCCCCTGAATGTGTAGCAAAAGTTCTTGAGTGCTAGCTGGGTCTTTGATGGAATACAACTCCCAGCCCATGCCTCTTCCAGGTCCCACCGACTTGCTATTCCTCAGTGACTCTCCTTTCCCTGAACTGACTCCCAAGGCTGCCACAGACTGTCCACTATTCCTCTCCCAGCCTGCTCCAGCACTTTCTCTTGCAATTCCCAGGGACCGTCACTCACCAAACCGCTAGATCACTTTAAAGTGGTTGTCAAGTCTGATGGAAAAAAAAAAACCACCTGCAAGAGAAAGGCATAATGAGCTAGTATGCATCGCATGCTACCTCATTATGAAATGCTTACCTTAGATCAACGCCATTGCAGCGGTCCCCGAGCACCGCTGTGACCAGCGTCATGTTGAGCCAGTTGTCTTCCGGGATCCCGGGCGCCGACCAATCATCCAGCACTGTGATTGGCAGGAGCCGGGCTGACGTCACTCCCACGCATGCGCACGGGAGCCGTCATTTAGGCATGTGACAATGACATTGACACATGAAGATACAGGGAATCTCTCCTAAACGGTGCAATAGGGCAATAGAGTTGTGTAAATCTGTGGACAGCAATATATACAACCTAGTTACAGGTGGCTGACATGGTGACTGGAATCAATTTTTTTTACAATCCAGTTACAGATGGCTGACATTCTATGAAAACATCATACAAAGCAACTGTTTTATCCAATGAGAATTAATTTAAAAAAATGCCCCCGACTATAATATTTGAATGAATTAACCTCTACAGGTCCGCGCTATTGACAAAAGACGTCAACAGCGCGGACCTGAAAATCCGGGGGAACGTCCATGGACGTCCGCCCCTTTACACGCCCCCTGCGCGCTCTGGCGTGCCCGCGGGTCGGGCGGACTCGATGTCCGCTCCTGACCCGCGATCGCCGTACAGAGCAGTAGAACGGGGAACCGCCGATGTAAACACGGCGGTTCCCCGTTCTGTGACAGGGGACAAACAGATCTACTGATCCCTGTCACTGGGATCAGTTAGATCTGTTATGTCCCGACCAGCCCATCCCCCCCCCCACAGTTAGAACACACCCAGGGAACATTGTTAACCCCTTCACTGCCCCCTGCTGGTTAACCCCTTCACTGCCAATGACATTTATACAGTAATCAGTGGACATTTAAATTTCTGATCGCTGAATAAATGTCATTGGTCCCAAAAAAGTGTCAAAAATGTCCGACATGTCCGCCCGGATATCAAAGTCCCGATAAAAATCGCAGATCGTCGCCATTACTAGTAAAAAAAATAATAATAATAAAAACGCCATAAATCAATTCCCATAGTTTGTAGACGCGATAACTTTTGCGCAAACCAATCAATAAACGCCGATTGCGATTTTTTTTACCAAAAATATGTAGAAGAATATAAAATCGGCCAAACCCAATAAATAATTTTTTTTTTTTTTTTATTTTGGGATATTTATTAGAGCAAAAAGTAAAAAATATTGTTTTTTTTTCAAAATTGTCGCTCTTGGTTTTGTTCATAGCGCAAAAAATAAAAACCGCAGATGTGATCAAATACCACCAAAAGAAAGCTCTATTTGTGGGGAAAAAAGGACATCAATTTTATTTGGGTACAACGTCGCACGACCGCGCAATTGTCATTCAAAATGCGACAGCGCTGAAACCTGAAAATTGGTCTGGGCAGGAGGGGGGTTTAAGTGCCCAGTAAGGAAGTGGTTAAGTTAAATATTCCATTTCTATAGACCATAAATATTTTAGAATTAACCACTTCCGGACCGCCCTGCGCAGATAAACCGTGGCCGGGCGGCCCTCCTGCATGAAATCACGTACCTGTATGTGATTTTGTGGACAGGGGCACACGCTGCCAGCGACCCTCTCCTGCTATGATTGGACACAGCGGGAGCCAACCAATGCGTCCGGTGGATACGATGTCTGCCGAGACCCACCGACCGTTCTCAGAAGAGACAGAACAGCAGTCTGCCTATGTAAACAAGGCAGACCGCCGCTCTGTCAGAGGGGAAATGGAGATCTTATGTCTCTGCTAAGCAGAAACACGGATCTCTGTTTTCCCCCATTCAAAGCATCTCTCTCCACAGTTAGAAAGCACCCCCTAGGGACACATTTAACCCTTTGATTGCCCCTGATGTTAACCCCTTCCCAGCCAAGGTCATTTGTACAGTGACAGTGCATTTTTTTAGCACTGATCACTGTATTGGTGTCACTGGTCCCCAAAAAGTGTCACTGAGTGTCAGATTTGTCCGCCACAATGTTGCAGCCCCGCTAAAAATCGCTGATCGCCACCATTACTAGTAAAAATAAATAAATAAATAAACATCCCATAGATTGTAGACGCTATAACTTTTGCGCAAACCAATCAATATACGCTTATTGGGATTTTTTTTTACCAAAAACAAGTAGCAGAGTACGTATTGGCCTAAATTTATGAATACATTTGATTTTTCTACATTTATTTATTTCGTATGTTTTAAAACAGAAATGAAAAAATATTGGCCGTCTTTTTTGTTTATAGTGTAAAAAATAAAAACCTGATAACCGCAGATTGATAATATAAAATATACCAAATACCACCAAAAGAAAGCTCTATTTGTGGGAAAGTAGGACAACAATTTTATTTGTGTACAACGTCGCATGACCGCGCAATTGTCAGTTAAAGCAATGCAGTGCCGTATCGCAAAAAATGGCCAGGTCATGAAGGGGGTAAAGCTTCTGAAGTGGTTAAATAGGTTTCTGATTAAACCTTTATATACCTACAGAAGCAATACTGAAGTAAAAATATACAGTATACATACAGTATATGTTGAGGACAGTTACCCAGGACCTTGAAACCACTTTTCAGCACATCAGCAAATCAGTGTTTTGTTTGAGGTAGGTTTGCTTCAGGGTGAGAATAAGGGTGAGCCAAGGGTTATGATACGGGGATAGTGACAGGCGTAGAGTTAGGATTATGTTTAAGGGTGAGTGTCATGGCAGAACGTAGGGGTAGGCTTAGTTTTACAGTTATGGCAGATAGTTAGTGGCAGAATTAGTGTTAAGATTATGCAGGGCCGGTGCAAGCATTTTTGTCTACTTAGCCGAATATGCATTGTGTTGCCATAAACGTCCACCGCCACCCCCCCAATGTCCACCCACCACCCCCCCAATATCCACCTGACCCATTGACAGGAGTTGTATATGACATACATATGACATATAAAAATGAAGTCATAACGAAGACATCCATATATTTCCAAATTAGTCTTTGGATAAATTGGTGAAGTCTTCGAAATGGGGGAAGTACTGGACCGGTAA
>BLSH010499426.1:456555-478393 GCA_018402905.1 Glandirana rugosa
AAATCAACACGAGCCACCATTGAACAGACCGATTAATCATCAACCCCAGGTGACTAAAGACAGGATTCGGACTCAGACCACACATCAGAGAGGAAGACAGTTATCCACCGTGACGACGGAAACTGTAATCCTACTACCTAGTGTCACTTAAACGCAATACTCATTTAAACAACAGAGTCGGTTAGTCGTCCTCAACTCGGGTACCTAATGTTTATGCGGGTCACAAGACGACAATGACCCGCAAGGTGACACCTAATGTTTATACAGGTCGGAAGACGATTACGACCTGTAAGACTTAAAAACGAGGTTTGAGGACGAAATTGGTCAAGGTAGCCACCTATTGACAGAAGGAGAGACTACACACCAGACTCAGGCTTAGGACAGAAATCAGTGGACCCCAACTACTAATTAGCCAGACAAGTTACCACCGAGCACAACTAAATCTGCTAGCAGCCCTGTTTAGGACCAAAGTGCTACACAAAAATGCATTGAGTTGCTGCCATGTGATTGACTAATTACCTAGTTGTGTTACCAAGCAATTGAACAGGTGTACCTTATAAAGTGTCTGGAGAGTGTATATTCTTAGCTAAAAAAATGAATTCTCTTGCTCTCAGCTTTTTCCAAATTCCCCTTTTTTGTTGCTGTGATCTGACTTTCTGTTAGAGGATGGATAAGTCATGGTCCTACTGTAGGTATAAATGTAGCCACCCTCCCTTGCCTACTCCTGAGATGGACTACTGGATGTGTAGTGTAAATGGCTGCAACTAACATGAGAGGGAATAGGGGAGATTTTTTGGGATGTTGAGTTGGAGAGCAAAATTGTATGGGGGGGGGGGGAGGGGGAGGGGGGCAAGAAAATGTTATTATATTAAAGATGGCCCTGCCTGTGGTATTTGGGTATGGAAGGGAGTGGTCTGACACGACTGGGTCATTCCCCTGCCCTCCACCTGCCTGGACTGCCAGGGTGTCAGAGGTGTAGTAAGACTTACAAGGTCAGGGCAGCAAGGGGTACAAATCCTCATGGGGGTAGCACTACATTTGTGCAACATGCACCAAAGCCAGGTGGTCAGGTTGAAACAAAGATACGTGTCTATTGAGTTCAATCAAAAGACAGAAAGGAAAAGAGAATAAATCAGGTCACGAGTAGCCAAAGGGATGTCACCTTAATTCCTTATCTGGGGAGGACTTATTTACTTCAACAGATATATATGATCATTCTGATTTGTTTGACTTTCTGGATATGGTTTCCGTCCCCAGCTTACGAGTTAGGAGAGAGATACTTAAGATGGTCCTGGCTCATTAACTGAACTTGCTTAGGCTTTGAAATCTCCACCTGTTAATAAGGCCCCAAGGGGTTGATGGATTACCAGCTGAATTATATAAAAAATATGATAGTGCCCAACTTCCATTGTTGTTGGAAGCATTTAACATGACTTCTACTATAGATCAGCTTCTGGCTTCCATGTATCAGGCTAATATCACTGATTCGCTGCCAGACCTGTCTTTGCATTTTTTGCACACATGTTTAAAAAACATTTTAGGCCTGAAGATTACATAAAACCCCAAACATTATAAATTTTCTGAAAGCAGACACCCTAGAGAATAAAATAGTGGTAGTTCCAATTTTTATGTCACTTGATATTACTGCACAGGCGTAGGAAACTCCACATTTTAGTTAAAAACACACACAATTTTTGGTAAAATATAAAGGATGAGGTTGTGCCAAGTAAATAGATACCCAACATGTCAAACCTTACATTTGTGTATGCCCATGAAATGGCGATATACTTCAGTACCCTATATTTTCAATAACCGGCACTTCAAAAGCACCCTATAGGTAGGTCATCAGTTAATGTTATGTAGAAGGACTTGTGCTAGAATTATTACTTTCTCTCCTGCGTGCACAGCGATATGTAACGTGTTTATCGCAATCAATGTTTTCACTGGAAGGAACTCTGATGTTAAGGGGAATGCTGTGGACTCTAATTTAAGGGGGCCTCTGGTCACTAGAGACCACCTAACATCAGAGTTCCCCTTTACACACTAGAGTCAGCAGCATTCCCCTTTACATCATGGTCCACAGCATTCCCCTTTATATCAGAGTTCCCCTTTACATCAGGGTCCACAGAAATCCCACTTGCACTGTAAGGAGGAATCCTGCAGACTCTGATATAAGGTGGAACTCTGTGGATTCTTGTGTAAGGGGGAAGGGGGGACTCTGGTGATGATCTGCAGGGTTCCCCTTTACATCAGGGTCCACAGTGTTCCCCCTTACACTGTAACCCTGCAGACTCTGATGTAAGGGAGAACTTTGTAGACTGAAGTAAAGGGGAGCTCAGTGGAGTCTGCTGTAACGGGTACTCCGTAGACTATATGTAAAGGTGATCTCTGTGGACCCTGATATAAAGGGGAACCCAACAGATTGTGATGTAAAGGGGAGCTCTGATGTAAGGGGGTCTCTGGTCACCAGAGCCCCCCTCCCTTCCCCCTTACACAAGAATGTTGTGTGTGGGGGGGAGGTTTCTGGTGACCAGAGACCCCCTTACATCTGAATTTCCCTTTACACCAGAGTCTGCAGCATTCCCCTTACATCAGAGTCATCAGAGTTCTCCTTTACATCAGAATCCACAGTGCTCCCCCTTGCATTGTAAAGATGAAAAACACAGGCTTGTGCGCTCAACCTATATTATCAGCCCAGTCCAAAATAATAGTTCATAAAAAATAGTTCATAAAAAGCAACATTACAGTCTATTGGGAAAATCCTCAAGGAAGTAGAGATGGAAGTCTTTACCACTTCACTCAGTCTCTGAGGAAAGGGGGGGGGGGGGAATGATGGTGCATGGATTAATCCGGGATAAGAGGCAGCCAATCCTAAGAAGCTGAACCAAACTTCATGTAACTAGAGAAGAAAAAGACAAAAAGGAGGCGCCTCTAAGTGCAGTATTACAAAGGATTTATTAAAGTAATGGTATAAAAACACTCACATGGTAAAGCAGCATTAACAGCATGATCAGCATGGGCAGTCCAAAGTGGCGTCACTGCAACCTCTGCGATGGGGAGAGCGTCTCCAAATATAAGCAGGTGTCCAGATGTAAACAAAGTCGTCCAGGAAGGATGGTAGGAAGCCGGCTAGTAAATCCGGGACGAGGGATATGACACAGGAGACGAGGCGCAGGGGAGTGACGTCATCAATAAGCGACGCGTTTCCTAGGCGAAAGACGGTCCTGATGACACAAGGACCGCGCCTCTTCCTCAGGCAAGGACTCTGGTCATGTTTGAATTTGATTCGTTCGGTATGAATTTCCACATTAAAATATGTACTTTTTATTAAGATGTCAAGTTCCTATCTGGAGTTATGAAACATGGGTACATTTCTATGCTTATAATTGATTATAGGTCTCTGAGAAGGTCACAGCTGCCTGAGTGACGTTTGTTTTACGACCCTCATTATCCAAGCATCCTGTGCTATCTCTTAATGGACCTGGTTTATTTGTTTATGATCAGATCAGGTTTGCCAAAACACCTCCAGACCTTTTGGGGCCTGTACGGTGACCCAGGAATTCCTAACCTGACGGGAGGGGGGAAAGGAATAAGGTCATTGCAGGGTGTTTGTTCTAAGTTAGAACCGTCATGGCTGACCCTGCAGAAAATGGTTGCGAGCTTTGTGTGTCCCACACGTGATATCATTACAGGGCCAGCCTAGCTATTTCAGTCCCCTATCATGACAGATGGATTGCAAATCCTTGAAATATTAGATAAAATGTGGATGTGACTTGGTAATTTTATATGAATTGGACAACATAAAATGTCAGATTCATACAAGAAAAAAACTCACAAAGAGGAAGGGAAGCCGCTCACTGTTTTAAAAGCCTTAATCAAGTTTATTCAACTCTTGGACATACAGACTGTTCTGCCTTGATCACAAACACTCCAACGCATTTCACTTTAACTGCAGCTTACTTGTAGTGCTACCCCCGGAGGAGCCCCTGGTTATTGCCCAGTTTCTTTTCCCAGTAAAATGCCCCTCAGCCAGGCACACGTTTACAGTCTCTTTTTGCCTCAATAACCAGTCCAGGGGTGTTATTTTTTTCGTGTTTTTATTGGTGTAACTGGGATAAAGTTGAGGGAACTGAGGGGAATACTGCAAAAAAAAAATATGTAGTAAGTTGAGGACAGTAAATTTGTTTCTGTAAAGTTGAAGCAGAAGGCCTTGCATAAGCAATATGTGGACTTGGCTTTGTACTAGAAGCAGTTACAGTACACAAGCTTCTTTTTTTTAGAGCAGCAAGAGCAGAGTTCCTTCACAAACAACTAGATAGAATGAGTTTTTCAGAACATCAGCCGATGTCCCCTTTACACAAACACACAGCTGATTCTCTAGCACAAGAGAGGTGGCAGCAGCCCAAAAGTCTGTAAGATGTCTCAACACTCTTTACTCACAAATGTCCAAGGAAAGGTGGTTGCCTCCTTCCAACATCCATGCGACACCTTTCTCCTGTGATACCAGACTAGATCTTCAGATAACAGCCCCTCAGTCAGCTCTCTGTAGCTTCAGCATCCAGGCCTCCAGATTGCCCACCTCCAAGCTGAACTTCCCCTCTGCAGGCGAAGATCCAGAAGCTCTGTGTCTCGGAGTATTTATACAGACTCCCAGCAGCCTTCAGTGCCATCCTCCCTGGGATTGGGCAGGGCTGTATAAATATTCATACTGATGTTTGCATTGCTCCACACCTATGTTCCAGAGGATTCTATTGCTCTCTGAAAAGCAGAGGAAACAGTAAACCCTGCAGAAGCTGAAACACTGAGCAGACCTACCTAATTAGTGCAGCTGCATTGATTACAGTGAGCACAACTAAATTTAACACAACAATTACAGTCATACTGGTTACAGCGAGACAAGCTAAATTTACCTAGCAAACAAAAACACAGCCCCACTGAATATAGTGAGCCAAACCTAAATCTACCTAATCCTAGCACCTATCTAGGAGAATGCTACATACTCATAGGTTAAGGTTCACAAGTAAGAGCTACCCATATATCAGGGCTCCCAGTTCCACACCTGAGACCGTCAAAGTCAAACAATTAACCTTGAAGATGGTTCATGTGGTCAGACATCACCTTGATACACAGAGATCCACATTTAACACAGATTCATCACATCACATCACAAAGATACATAATTACTCCATATCCTGGAATATGCCTAACCACCTTAGAACGTTTTTGGTATCAATATTTCAAAACTAGATAGAACCAAATCTGTGCTTACATCTCTGTGCATCATGAAAACTATCTTTCTACATCATCTATCCTCAGCCAACGTGAAACCCATCTTTCCACCATTTGCACTACCACTAAAACAAATATTTAGTTCCCCAGTACTTCATGGTTAAAGGGAGCTTCCTGCCTTTTAGGTGCACCTTTGGAAATAATGGCATTATGCTAATTTGTCCAGTCCTCCTCATCTTCTTAAAAATATTTATCCCCTGAATTCCTCTAGTCATTTTCCCCTGATGTTGGAGCTACTAAATGCATGCCTAATGCAGCAGAAGGAGGTGGAATGTTGCCAGTACATAAATAAATTAGCAGAAACATATCTTCTCATGCACCATGATTGTATTATAATAGTGCAGCTTTGTTCAGTTGTCTCTTTGGGTACTCAAAATGCCATGCAAAGTCAATTCTTCACAGCTTCATAATTTGTGTATTTCATTTTAGGCAACCTGAAAGTCCAGAACCTGTGAAGACAAGAAAGGGCAACTGTACAAAACTGTGCTATTATAACTCAAACATGAGAAAAACACAAGACCACTCACAACATGGAGATAAAAAAACACCAGGTGTCTTCAATCCAATAAGTGCACCAACAAAAGACACAAATATTGTTAATATATACAAAAATATATACAAAAATACCTTTATCCAGGTAAAAGAGCCCCAAAAGGCCTAACCCTCAATTAAACCCCCTAAAATGTAAGTAGAACTAAGGGCAAAGCCTTTCTTTTCAATTTGGATACAGTAAGGAAGAGTTATAATGACCTGTTGGTGATCTCATGGACCAGACGGCTTGTACCCGAGGGTCCTTAAGTCCCATTTTTTGACCTCTTTAATTATAACACAAACCAGGGATGGAGGCACACGGGTTAGAACCCAGTTTTATCTTCTTGATATTTTTATTTTTTATTTAATTATCGTTAATTTTCCTATATTTTTTATTCATTACCCAATCTATATATTTTTGTTTATTTTTTGATTATTCAGTTATATATTTTTTTTTACATATGTATATATTTCTTTTAATATTTTTACTGGTTTCAATAACACTATCAGACCCTTTTGGACCTGCTACTGGGTCTCTGTTGTTTGCCTGTTTGCTGCAGTTGTTGGGTCATCTGATCCAGCCTCGGAGGCCAAGTTGGCTACCATCCCCCCCGGGAGCTGCGACGCCCTTCTGCAGGCTCTCCCCTCCCCCCCCCCCACCCCTGGGGGGATGTGGACGGCCTTTCTTGGGGCGTCTGCCCCATGCTCTACACACTACAGGCTATGCGTTCCCTTTGGAGCGCTGCCTCTCTGGTGTGCTATCCATCGGGCGGAAGCATGGAGGTACAGATGGTCGGTGCCGACATTGGGCGATCCATCGCCCAATCCTCTGGCACCGCCTCTCCCAGCAGCCTATGCCTGCATGACGCTGATGTGGGTGCGGCGGCTATGCCCTATATAGTTCCACCTCCCACTCACCTCATGTTTCAGCTGGACACACCATACCTCTTTGCACACCATCCCCAACCAGTCACTTGGCACTTTACAGGTATAGGGATCCTCTTTTTTACTTTGTTATTATGCTATCTGGTCACTCTCTTGGTTCTCCCCTTCTCTCATTCCTTTCTGTCCTATTGCTATAGGGCTATTTATATTTATATTCATCATATCACTTATTTACATAGAAGCCTTCCACATGGGTCAGCTTCCCTGGTCATCACACACGTCCCTCTATCATGTTATCTGGTCTTTGGATGTGGTCCTTTTGGGGTTCATGTGCCAAAACCCCCCCATCTCAGCTCCCCCCAGGAGATGCCCCCCAGTGGGGTGTGTCCGGATCGTCATTGGCATTGCTCCATGCAGCAAATATGGTAAACAACATACTCATTCCCAACGTTGTTTTTTTTTTTTCTTTCTTTTTAATATTTCCATATTTTTATTAATTACAGTTGCCTATAGGTGCATGCTCCTGATGAGTGGATCATAACTTCACGAAACACGTAGAGCCGATATATGCCGTATTAATTATTATTCAAGTTGTCTTATGCTGCAGAGATTGTATTGTATGGAGCCAATTTTTATCATTTGTGAATTATGTATTTGTTTCCAGTTCATATGTTACATTTTATAGTAGAGGCAATGTGCCCAATATATATATATTAAAAGATGTATGGATTGTCTACAGTACTACCTCGATGAAACTTGCCTCAATAAAAACACATTTTTTTTACAACCCGTGTGTCTCATTTAAAGTCCCAAAAAAAAAACCCTTTTTGTATATCACCCAACCCGGGATGGAAGCTGATGGCCTTTGTGACCAGTGCTTCATTTAAAGTCCCATTTTTTGACCTCTTTAATTATCAGTCAAGAAATTGCCAGACCACTGTACCTAATTTTTAAGAACAGTCTACTGACTTGTATGTAGCACCAATATATAAAAAATGACCAAGATATATCCCTGGAAATTACAGGCCAGTTAGCTTAACATCAATAATATGCAAGCTCTTGGAGGGAATAATAAGGGATTGTATACAACATTATTGTAATGAAAATGGTATCATTAGCAGTAAGCATTTAATACAGTTCCTCATAAACGCTTAATGTACAAACTAAGGTCTGTCGGCATGTATCAAAGGGTGAGTACATGGATTGAAAACTAGTTACAGGGGAGAGCCCAGAGGGTGGGGATAAACGGGGAGTACCCGGAATGGTATGGTGTGGAAAGTGGGGTCCCCCAGGGATCTGTCCTGGGACCAATCCTATTCAATTTATTCATAAACAATCTGGAGGATAGGGTTAATAGCTTAATCTCAATATTTGCAGAAGATATCATGCTAAGCAGGGCAATCATTTCTCCACAGGAGGTGGAAACCTTGCAAGAAGGTCTGAACACATTAAAAGGGTGGGCAGATAAGTGGCAAATGAGGTTTAATGTAGAAAAATGTAAAATAATGCATTTGGGTACAAGAATATGAACGCAAACTACTCACTAGGGGGAGAGCAACTGGGGGGAATCTAGGATGGAAAAGGACCTAGGGGTCCTAGTAGAGGACAGGCTCAGCAATGGCATGCCAAGCTGCGGCAAGCAAAGCCAACAAAATATTGGCATGCATCAAAAAGGGGGTAAACTCCAGGGATAAATCAATAATTCTCCCCCTCTACAAGTCTCTGGTAAGGCCGCACCTGGAGTATGCCGTCCAGTTCTGGACACCAGTCCTCAGAAAGGATGTCCTGGAACTAGAAAGGGCTCAGAGAAGGGCAACAAAGCTACTTAAGGGACTGAAGGACCTTAGTTATAAGGAAAGATTACAAGCACTGAACTTATTCTCTCTAGAGAAGAGACGCTTGAGAGGGGATATGATTTCAAAGTACAAATACTGTACTGGTGACCCCACAATAGGGACAAAACTATTCCGTGCAAGGGAGCACACAAAGACCCGAGGCCATTCATTAAATCTAGAGGAAAGGCGGTTTAACCTTAAGCTGTGTAGAGGGTTCTTTACGGTAAGAGCAGTAAGGATGTGGAATTCTCTTCCACAAATAGTGGTTTCAGCTGGGAGCATAGATAATTTAAAAAAACTATTAGATGGGCAGCTAAGGGACCACAACATTGAGGGATATACAATGTAATACTGACATAAAAGCACACACATAGGTTGGACTTGATGGACTTGTGTCTTTTTTCAACCTCACTACTATGCAATTATGTGCAGTTGTGCTCATAAGTTTACATACCCTGGCAAAAAATTTTCAGAGAATATGAATGAGAACACAAAAACTTTTTTTTCCACTCATGGTTAGTGTTCGGCTGAAGCCATTTATTTTCAATGAATCCTAGACAAGCCCAGTTCATCATTGAAGCTACGAACTTCTGCCTTCACCGCAATTATTTTCTTTTTGACGGCCAATATTATTTACAAATACAAGGCACTGCCATGGGAGCCAATTTTGCTCCAAGTTACGCGAACCTCACCATGGGCCTATGGGAACATCTCCTCATACATCGATGATATTCTGGTCATCTGGGACGGCCCCAGCACACAGGTCGACAACTTCATCTCTTACTGCAATAATAACGAACTGGGCCTCTCTTTCACGTCTGTGTGCGACCCTGACAGCTTAGCCTTCCTAGATTTGGAACTGTGCCACACCAACAAACACATATATGCCAAGAATTACACCAAACCTACAGCCGGAAACTCTTACCTACACTACACCAGCTGCCACCATCCAAGATGGATCAACAATATCCCAAAAAGTCAGTTCTGCTGCCTCAGACACAACTGCACCCGCGATGAGGACTACAAATCACAGGGTCAGCTACTCCTGCAAAAATTCCTTGATAAGGGTTATCCACCACCTCTGATACAGGAAGCCTTCAATTTCTACCTTGCAGAACCCTCCAGCAGCCGTCCCAAACATCACCCACCCCAGACCGTCCATTTCATCACTCAATACCATACTCAGCACAAGATGATGGAAAGCATCTTCCGTAAACATTGGGGCATCCTCCTTGAGGATCCACACCTGAGGAACTCCCTCCTGGCTCTCCCCAAGATAACATACAGAAGAGCCCACAATATCAAAAGCAAGATAGCCCCCAGCAAAATCAAGACCGACATCACCACCACCGACCCCCACTTAACCTTCTCAAGTTTAAAAGGCATGTAGCAATGCCGTAAGTACAACTACCTCACCTGCCAATTCGTTCAGCACGGCCTTAAACAATTCACGGCAAAAGGCAAAACATATAGCTTTGAGGACCTTTACACCTGCTCAACGGAATATGTTGTATACTGCCTCTCTTGCCCATGCGGCCTCCTTTATGTGGGCCGCACCATAAGAACACTTAGGAAAAGACTGGGCGAACATAGAAGAAGCATAGAGGATGGCAAAGATAAACGCAGTGTCCCCAAACACTTTAAAGAATTCCACCAACAATCTACTTCTGGACTTCGTGTTTGGGTCCTGGAGGCCATCTCACACAAATTACCGCAAGCCGAGCGTTTTAAACGCCTATATCAAAGAGAAACATTCTGGATTTACACCTTGGATACTCTATCGCCCGGAGGAATGAATGAAGACATAGAGATACATACTCTTCTCTGATCTGATTCACGGTACACCCACCCTTCTCCGATCATTCACCCCATAGTTCCTCCCCCCTACACTCCACCCATCTGCCCAAACCCCTCCCCTCTCTACCTGCCCCCTTCCCCCCCCCAGCACCCCTCCCTTCCCCCTCCCCCTATCCACACCCTTGGTAACCCACCCCTCCCCCCCAATGTGTGTATGTGCGTTTCCACATGTGTCCATGTGCACACGCGTGTATGCACATGTCTTGTACTTACTTCCTAACCCGCCCCCTACACACCACGATTTCTCGTAATGATAAACATAACCTCTGCATCTTTTCCCCATCCCAGTCCACATAATCCTCCTTTGATTCAGCTTTCTGCTATACTTCCCATTCAATATAGTAATCCCCCATACACCATTATGAATAATCCTTTTTTTTTTTTCCTCATTATCCTGCATTCCACAGCATTCCCATTTTTTTTTATTATTCTGTAACCCATAGTATCCCATTTTTGGTATTATTTACAGATTTTTTGTAATTCTTATCCCACAGCATCCCAATTTGTTATTGTTTAATACTCGGTATCCCGTAGCAACCCCATATGTTATTGTTTACTATTCGGTATCCCATAGCTTCCCCATTTGTTATTATTTAGGTATCCCTCATCATCCCCATTTGTTAGCCAATTATTATTTGTATACTTTTATTTTCATCCCACATCCTTTTTCCTTTGCGCAATGCTCCGTTTTTTCCTCCCCTACTCGCCCATATATAACATCCGTCACTCCATCCAGGCTTTTTAAAGCTTGGATAGTATCCCGTGGATCGTGGGCTGAGCGGACTTGCTGGGACTCATTGTCCTCCCGCTCCGCCCACTCCACTCCTCCTTTCCCTCTCCTCCGGTCACAGTAGCTGGCTGGGCGCGCGAAGCGGAGCATACAGAGGCTCCTGTCTGCCCGCCCTGCCCACTCTCCTCCCCTCAGCGACAATGCACAGTCCCACAGTTCCCACCCGTGCAGCTCAGAGCTCTTCCCTGTCATCTCAACTCTCCCCCCCCCCTCCCACAGTACAATACTTCACACAAGCTGAAGAGTCTTGTGTGCATCATCCACCCATATTATCTCCCAGTCACACGGGTCAACCCCCCAGCTCCCACCCATTCCTAACAGCGTCTCCCCATCCTAGTCTCTATTCCCCCCCCCCCCTGTGCTCCTGATATAATAATATAAATTAAAATAAAACAAACCCCCCCCCCCTTTCTTCTCCAACATACACAGTCATACAGATATTATTTTTATTGTTTTATTTGTTTTATTGTTACTGTTTTTTTTACTGTTGTTTTTTATGTTTTTATGCATTTATATGTTCTTACTGTTGCACCAATCACTGAAGGTGTTATTTTACCCTCTGGCTGTTCCCTCCCCCCTGGGGGCTGAGGCCTGGGTGGAGGTAGGCGGACCCGGCGTACCTTGATTGGTCGCTCACCGGCCCCGCCCGCTCCTATATCACTCGGCTTCCCAGTGCATGAGGGAGGCCTGATGAAGGATCACGGATTGCTCTGAACGCGTGCCTGGAACAGCCTTCCTCCAGCCTCCCATTGGTTCGCCACGCCTGGTTCTTCCTCTCGCCCACCTGCCTGGAGCCTCGGAACCCACCGGAGTGACCAGACACATGTGAAGGCGGGACCCCCAGCACACGGACCACCCTGACCGGGACACCTGGACTCTATACATGCCTGATAAACACTCTCTTGTAAGTGCAATTTTAATAAATTGGTTGTTTTTAACCCTCTACTGCACTTAGCGGGGCGCCGCTTGTCTTTTCTATTTATTATCAATCAACTGTGTTTACTCCTTTTATATCGTAATGACAACAGAAACTACCCAAATGACCCTGATCAAAAGTTTACATACCCAGTTCTTAATACAGTGTATTGCCCCCTTTAACATAGAAGACAGCTTGAAGTCTTTTGTGGTATTTGCGGATGAGACTCTTTATCTTCACAGATGGTAAAGCTGCCCATTCCTCTTGGCAAAAATCCTCCAGTTCCTGGAAATTCTTTGGCTGTCTTGCATTCTTTGAGATCTCCCCAGAGTGGCTCAATGATATTGAGGTCAGGTGAGTGAGATGACCACTCCAGAACCTTCACTTTATTCTGCTGTAGCCAATGACAGGTTGACTTGGCCTTGTGTTTTGGATCATTGCCATGTTGGAATGTCCAAGTACATCCCATGTGCAGCTTCATGGCTGATGAATGCAAAAGTTCCTCCAGTATTTTTTTGATAGCATATTGCATTCATCTTGCCATCAATTTTGACCACATTTCCTGTGCCTTTGTAGCTCACACATCCCCAAAACATCAGCGATCCACCTCCGTGTTTCACAGGGCTTGTTGACTTCTCTCCAAATGTAGTGTTTATGGTTGTGGCCAAACAGCTCAATTTTGGTCTCATCACTCCAAATGACTTTGTACAAGAAGGTTTGAGGCTTGTCTGTGTGCTGTTGGCGTATTGTAAGCGGGATACTTTGTGGCATTTGCGTAGTAATGGCTTTCTTCTGGCGAAGTGCCTCCTTATTGCGCATCTTGAAACAGCCACACCACAAGTTTTCAGAGAGTCCTGAAGTTATTTGTAGGTTTTTCTTTGCATCCTGAACAATTTTCCTGGCAGTTGTGGCTGAAATTTCAGTTAGTCTACCTGACTGTGGTTTGGTTTCAACAGAACCCCTCATTTTCCATTTCTTGATTAGAGTTTGAACACTGCTGATTGGCATTCTCAATTCCTTGGATATCTTTTTATATCCCTTTCCTGTTTTATACAGTTCAACTACCTTTTTACGCAGATCCTTTGACAATTATTTTGCTTTCCCCATGATTTAGAATCCAGAAACGTCAGTGCAGCACTGGATGAAAGATGCATGGGTCTGTCAGGAGTCCAGAAACTCATTGACCTTTTAAACACACACACACTAATTACAAGCAAACAGATCACAAGTGAGGGTGGTTACCTTTAATAGTCATTCAAACCCCTTTGTGTCAACTTGTGTGCATGTTATTGGGCCAAATTCACCAGGCACCAGGATATGTAAACTTTTGATCAGGGTAATTTAGGTAGTTTCTGTTGTCATGATTTAAAACGAGTAAACACAGGGCGTGGCCTAGCACCGGAGCATGGCGGCAACATAGTGAGAGAACTCTGTCGCCCAGACAGTCCTGCAGAGCATTTATAAGCGAACCAACTCCTACAACACCGCTGTAATGGCAGGGAGAGGCACTCAAGAACCGACTGGGACAACACAATTGAGCCAGAACGTCCCGGCTCTCCTCCGTTCGCAGCCGCCGGGATCTCAGGCCTACACGCAGCCGCCAGACCGCGGCCTCGATTTCAGCAACGGCCGGCGGTCGCCTCCGGAGCAGTACAGCGGCGGCGCACAGGCGCCGCCATCAGCTCCCCCGTTTCTCAACTTGGCAGATTTGCAGGCAGTGGCACTAGACATCAAAAGCACCCTGGCTGCAGTGATTTCAGATCTACAAGCAGACATCAGAGGAATGGCACATAGGGTGGAACAGGTGGAAGCAGCAGCAGCAACACATGGAGCGGCAATACACCAGGTACACAGTGTGGTTGATGTGCAGGCACAACACTTGCTGGAAATGCACCGCCATTTAGAAGATGTTGACAACAGAGGCCGCAGACATAATTTACGCTTTAGGGGCATCCCCGAAACGGTTGTCTGAAAGACGAGAAAGACCCCACTAATGTCTCTAGTTATCGTCCTATATCCCTGCTTAACGCCGACGTTAAACTTTTTGCAAAAATTCTGGCAATGCGATTATCTGCTCACATACCATCTTGGATACACCTGGACCAAGTGGGGTTTGTCCCTGGATGTGAAGCCAGGGACAACACCGTAAAAGCTCTAAATCTCCACCATTGGCTCACTGCACACAAACAGAAGGGCTTCTTACTATCGGTAGACGCGGAGAAGGCGTTTGACAGGGATTACATGGAAGCGGTTCTGAGCTCCATAGGGCTTGGACCCCGCATGCTTACGCTTATCATGTCGCTCTACGCAAATCCCAGTGCAAAAGTGAAAGTAAATGGACGCCTGTCAGATGCCTTCTTCATCCGCAATGGTACCAGGCAGGGGTGCCCCCTTTCCCCCTTACTATACATCCTCACGCTCGAACCTCTACTACGCTGCATAAGAGCCAACCCAGATATAAAGGGGATACAGGTTCATGATCGGGAACATAAGATTGCGGCCTTCGCGGACGATGTTTTACTCTTCCTCACCGCCCCACTAACATCTCTACCCAACCTCCTACAAACCTTTGAATAATTCAAAAAGATTTCGAATCTAAAACTCAACTACACCAAGTCATTCGCATTAAATGTTTCCCTGCCTTCAGCTCTAGCAGAGCAATGCCAGAACAACTTTCCATTTTGCTGGAAAAGTGATGCAATTTCATACCTTGGCATTCAACTACCAGCACACTTGTCAGAACTCTACCATAGGAATTTCTTGACGGAATTGCAGGTCATTAAACAAGACACTCAAAGATGGGGGAAATTCCAAATTTCATGGTTCGGGAGAGCGTCCGTCCTTAAAATGACGGTGCTCCCCCGCCTTCTGTACAAACTCCAAACCATTCCAATACGCCTCCCGCCTGCTTTCTTTACCATGTATAAAGCTATTTGTAGGGCATTCTTATGGCTTAACAAACCTGCAAGAATAGGATGGAACAGACTAGTACTGCCCAAGTCCAAGGGGGGGATCAGTCTTCCCGACATCCAGCGCTATTACTGGGCAACGCATCTAGCTCGAATTGTTGACTGGAGAGTCCATGCCAGATGTAAGAGCTGGGTGCCGCTGGAAGAACAGATAGCAAGCATCAACTTGGGTGCGGCCCCTTGGATTCAAACAAGATCTCTCTTACAGAAGACCTCGGAACATCCGACTATTGGACCTACCCTTCACGCCTTCGACAAAGTCTGCGCGGCATACTCGTTCTCGACGCATATCGGTCCTCTCACCCCCATTAGGAACAACCCAGATTTCATCCCGGGTCTTTCTCCTAGCTTTCTTCAGGCGGAGTGGCCACAAAGGGAAATCCTAGCTAAGCATGTCTTTAGAAATGGGCGCCTCCTGAAACAGTCGGAGCTTGCGGAACAATCAAACACGGGCCGATTCCCGTTTTGGTCGTACATGCAAATCAGGCACTTCATCACGGAACTCGCTCGTAAAGGAGACCTCATGAGAAATCTGACAACCTTCGAATCACTTTGCACAAGCGGTACACCCCAAAGTCACGTAATCTCAATCTCGTGTTCTCAAAAAGGATATCGGGGAACTGGAGAAAGTGCAGAGAAGGGCAACCAAACTAATAAAAGGCATGGAGGAGCTCAGCTATGAGGAAAGATTAGAGGATCTGAATTTATTCTCTCTTGAGAAGAGGAGATTAAGGGGGGATATGATCAACATGTACAAGTATATAAGTGGTCCATATAGTGAACTTGGTGTGGAGTTATTTACTTTAAGGTCATCACAAAGGACAAGGGGGCACTCTTTACGTCTAGAGGAAAAAAGATTTCATCTACAAATACGGAAAGGTTTCTTCACAGTAAGAGCTGTAAAAATGTGGAATAGACTCCCCCCAGAGGTGGTTTTGGCCAGCACGGTTGATTGCTTTAAAAAAGGCCTGGATTCTTTCCTTAATGTAAATAATATAACTGGGTACTAACATCTTTAGGTAAAGTTGATCCAGGGTGAATCCGATTGCCTCTCGGGGAATCAGGAAGGAATTTTTCCCCCGTTATAGCAAATTGGATCCATGCTTTGCTGGGGTTTTTTGCCTTCCTCTGGATCAACTGTGGGTGAAGGATTGTATATGGGATTATTTGGTTGTATGTGTGTATGTGTATATGTGTATATATATATATATATATATATATGTATATACATTTTTTTTTTTTTTTTGGTTGAACTGGATGGACTTGTGTCTTTTTTCAACCTGACTAACTATGTAACTATGTAATCTCTACCCTGTACGCTGGAATGTTTGGTGATCCCATGGCTGTTACGGGGCCAGAACGAGTCTATTGGGAAACTGCCCTGGGGCTAGAAAGTTGGGATCGGGTAAACTTTTACATACACAAGGGATCTCGGAACGTCTCTGTGCAGGAGAACGGATACAAATTGAAATCCCGCTGGTACAGAACCCCCGACATAGTGCATAAATTCTCCCCGGCGGTTCCTGAGCAATGCTGGAGATGCAGACAGGAAACGGCACCTTCCTCCATGTGTGGTGGGACTGTCAGGCTCTCCAGCCATACTGGAGGAAGGTTCACGAGATAATAATACAAGTGTCATCCCTCCCAGTACAATTCACACCAGGACAATTTCTGCTTCACCTGACTAAAATCCCGACAAGACATTATCATAAATCGTTGGCCATGCACCTCATCAACGCCGCACGGATGTGCGTCCCGGTGCACTGGAGGTCCACAAATACACCCGTGATAGCGGAGTGGTTCCGTAGAGTAAACAGGGTGGCAGAGATGGAGGAATTGATCTTCATCACTCTTGATAAGCTTACACAATATACTGCAACGTGGGAACCATGGAACTCCCAGAAGTACCGAGACCTTCTCACCTTGAAAGTATAACTGACTAGAAACACACTGTTAGCGGGCTTAACATGCCCGAGCAGGGGGGACCTATGCTGGGGAGGGTAGCTGGTGAGAACATCACCCCCTCCTTCAGTCACGCTCCAGTTCTGGCCACCAAGTGCACCCCCCCCCAAGTGCTAGATACATCCCTGACCTTCGTTCCCCTCCCCATCTCCTACCCTCGGTGGGTAGTGGCCAGAGTCAGCTCACTATGATTAGACCCCGAATAACAAGTGAAACGTCGTACACCATGTAAGATGCAACACGCAAATTGATAACTCAACTACACTCGGGCTTAGTGCTCGGGTCACCGGAGGCTTTCGGTGACAATTGCATAATACAAACAGTGACCCTCCGTCAGGCTGTAGTTTGCTTTAATATCCTGAGGACGAGAATCCCATGAAGTAAAGGACCTGTTGTAAATATCTCTGTACTACATACAATATGCTTATGAATGTACCTCTTGCAGTTCCAGATCTTGTTTTTGAAGCTAGTACGATTGTATTTTGTATAAGAACCTTGTATGATCGAAAAATTTTTCAATAAACCGTTTATGGAAAAAAAAAAAAAAAAACCCAGTAAACACAGTTGATTGATAATAAATGGCTTCAGCCAAACACTAACCATGAGTGAAAGAAATGTTTTTGTGTCCTCATTCACATAGCACTGCGTAAACTGTTGGCGCTATATAAATCCTGTATAATAATAATAATATTCTCTGAAAAATGGCCAAGAAATCATAAATTCTGTCATGTAGGGCTTCCATTGTGGGATTTTTTTTCTTTGAAGCACGTGATTAGAGCCAGAGGCTCTAATAGGCTTTAAAATCAGGTGGGTTCGGGGCACAGAGCATTGAGCCTGAAGCTCACCCAGTTGTGTGACAATAGTGAATGAATAGTTGCTATTGTCACACCAAGTCTCCTCCCGGCCAATCAGGAAGTGGGTCCTGAGACCCATTTCCCGACTGGCCGAAAGGAGAAATTACACTTGGAGGAGGAGGGAGGAGACGTGGAGACTCAGGGGAAGCTAGCTCGCCAGCCGCCCGTTGCCCGGAGGGAAGTCCGAGGAGAAGCTACGCTGGCCGCCGGGAGGAGGAGTGAGGAGACAAGGGGGAAGCCGGTCGCTCAGAAGGAAGCCCAGGGTAAGTGTTGCGGCCGGCTGACCGACCTACCAGGGGGAGGTGCGACCGGGGGGGGGGTCTGGCTTTGAAATGTTTGCCACCCCCATAAAAAAAAAAATATTGCTGACCGCCACTGCATGTCGAGTTCTTTTTGCCAACTGGGGAGATATCTTTTTCACTTCCTGTCCCTAAGTCAAAACAGAAAATGAGAGAAAATCTCTCCAAAGTGAGGGAATCCCTGGTTATCACCAGAACCAACATCCCATTTGGATAATTTCAACACTATTTCTGTTCCGGGGACAACCCAAAATTTGGGATTTACATTCACTTTCACTTTTGGTGATAACGGCAAATGGGAAAACTAGAAAGGTCAAATCTCCCTAACAGGGAAACAGACAGCAATAAAAATCAGATCGGTGTTCTAATCACTCTCCATTCTATCCAGAACCAAAGAAAAGGGTTTCCTTTAATTATACTTAAAGTACCATATGTCACATCTGCTGGGAAGAAGCAATGAACAGTCTCATAAACCCAATGATATATGGCGGTCAATTCACTAAGAGTTAAATAACGTTGAAAAAAATGCGGTAAAATAACTAAAGTTTCCATAATGCGGTAATTACTATAATTTATCGCATTGAGCTGGTTGCTAAGGAGTGGACTGGGAATCTGGCCCCCACGTCCTTAACAACAGGTGACTCATCAGCTGAATGTAAAGAAAACATGCCAGTAATTAAAAATGATGAAAAAAAGTTTCCATTTTTATTTTAAAAACAACCTTGGGCCCCCCTCCAAAATCCATACCAAACCCTTATCTGAGCATGCAGTTCAGGAAAGGGAGGGAACAAGCTAGTGCCCCCACCTCCTGAACCATACCAGTCCACATGCCCTCACCATGGGGGGGTGCTTTGGGATGGGGGGCTCTACCCTCCCCCACCAAAAGCACCTTGTCCTCATGTTGATGGGGACAAGGGCATCTTCCCCACAACCCAGGGCAGTGGTTGGGGGGGTCTGCAGTCAGGTGACTTATTGGAATCTGGAAGCCCCCTTTAACAAGGGGGCCTGCAGATCCCAGCCCCTCCCTGTGTGAATGAGTAGAGGTACAATGTACCCCTACTCATTCACCAAAATAAGTGTCAAAAGAAATAAACATGCACACAGAGTTTGACAATTTCTTTATTAAAAAAAAAAAAAAAATGTCCCCCAAAGTAGATACATCGTCAATCTCAACGCCCGCCACACCACCAGACCCGAAGAAAAAAAATAACATCTGGCCCCCGACGAAGGGACCCACCGACTGCCTGCTCTGCTGTCTGACAGGAGCATGCTGGGGCGGTGATGTCACAAGGGGGCTGGGCTACCCACTGATGTCACCGGGTGACTCCTCCCCTTGGCTATATAGGAACTGTCAGACGGAGGAGCAGACAAGTCGGCTAGGGTCTTCGTCCGGGGTGGAGACTTTTTTTAAATTTTTCGGATCCAGTGGGTATCCTGATTGATGATGAATTTACTTTGGGGGGACATTTTTTTTATTTTTTTAATAAAGAATTTTTCAAAAACTGTATGTGTGTTTTTATTTCTTTTTGACACTTTTTTTGGTGAATGAATAGGGGTACAATGTACCCCATACTCATTCACGTGGAGGGGTTTGGATCTGGGGCCCCCCTTGTTAAAGGGGGCTTCCACATTCTGATAAGTCCGCTGCCCGCAGAACCTCACAACCACCGCCCAGGGTTGTGGGGCAGAAGCCCTTGTTCCCATCAACAGGTGCTCTGCCCCCCCGCCCCAAAGCACCCCCCATGTTGAGGGCATGTGTCCTGGTATGGTTCAGAAGGGGGGGCGCTGGCCCATCTCCTCCCTTTCCTGACCTGCCAGGCTACATGCTCGGATAAAAGTTTGGTATGGATTTTGTGGAGGACCCTACATTTTCATAATTTTTAATTGTCGGCATGTTTCCTTTACATTCAGCTGTCAGCGAGGAACAGCACAATATTTAGGGCTCCAAACAGATACTTGGGTCCAAGGATATAGGTAGCTCTTCTCTGTATATTTTCTTCCTTGCATATACAGTAGCAGAGCATGAAGGGGTAGACGGGTGGTACCACCTCCATGTTCTCCTCCTCATTGATCGCCAAGTATGGGTCACATAGGAGGCCTACCCCGGGGTGATTTCTTCTGGGCTATGCTAGGCACCTTGGATGAGGAACCTGCCTTACACATGGGGTACCTTTACTTGTGCTGTGCTCACAAATGCCCTGGGACAAGGTGGAGGTCGCTTTCAGGGATAACTCAACCTTAAGGTGAACCTCTAACTCAAAGATGGCTGCACACTGTGTACACTTGAACAGATGACTAAACCGTAACATCAACGTTAGACTATAGTATTGGCGTGGGACTTTTAAGGCACAGCATACATTTTGTTATTAAAATATATTTTGTTCATTCAAAATTGTTTAAAAGGGAAACATCAATACAATTTCCAACTCACATTACAAAATACATCATAATAAAATATATAAATACAAAATAATTCAGCGTTAGTACTGCAATATATTTGCATATACAGTAATAATCTTTACAACCCAACTCGTTTCTTGGACATTGTCCTCTTCGTCAGGAGCTACCAATATAGACTTTATATAATAATAGCATAAACTCTAGTTAATGCAGGTGCAGCAGCTGATTGATAATTATAAAATCACTCCTATACAGATTCACTTTGCACATGGACACAGACAAGCAAACAGCTATTTCTTCAGAATAACAAAAAGTAGGAATCTGCAACAAAGTTTGTTAAACTCTTTGCAGTGTGCATAGACCACCCAGAGGTTACAAGTTAATCTGTTTGAAAAAAGACACATGTCCAGATCTTGCGGGGAGACTTTAACCTTGTCTCCCAACCAGCATTAGACAGAAGCAGATCCAACCACAGATCAGGCACCTTTCCTAAATCAATGGTTAAACAACTAAACTCGCTTCAACTTATTGATTCCTGGAGAGCGCATAATGTTGGAGCGTTTGACTATACACATTATTCCCATCCCTATGACTCATACGCCAGGCTAGACTACCTCTTCTGTACGCCAAATATTTTAGCTAACTCCCAAGATGCCTCCATTCATGTTTGCCCCTGGTCGGATCACCATATAGTGTCTTTTTAAACTACATTAATAGGTCTTTCCAACACCCCTTATTCCTGGAGACTTAATGAGTCGCTGATCACAGATCCAGGCACACAGGCAATTATAGCTGGACATAAAGCAGACTACTTTAGGCTAGACTCCACACCAGATACCCCAGTCACCACACTGTGGACAGCTAGTAAAGCTGCCCTCAGAGGCCAGCTTATCAAATTGGCGTCTGATAATAATAAAGCCAGATGGTCATCTATTCTTTCTCTCACCCAACAACTAGAGAGGCTTTATAAAGTACACCATCATACCCAGGATCCAACTATTCTTACCACAATTCAATCCATAAAACTTGAATTGGATTCCCTGTTAAACTATTCGACCGGAGACTCCCGTCGAAATGATCGACAGGTGTCACACCACTGACCCCATAGACCACACCTCAGATCGGATTTCATCAGACGAAATACAGGTCGATATTAACGGACACACGGACCTAGACACTAGTCGCTGAGTAATTCAGAGGTCCTTATTCCCCACAACCTTTCTGGATAATTACATCAAATTTTTCTGTGAT